>JALGPX010000076.1:464-34532 GCA_023515795.1 Amoeboaphelidium occidentale | reverse complement strand
TGTCGGAGAATGTGGATGCTCCTCGAAACTCTGCCGCACTTCCGGTAGAATGTGACATGCAGCAACGTACAAGAAAGAACCGCCACTAAATAAAAGCAAAATCCCCGCCCACTGCAGAGTACTAGTAGAATCGAGCGATATCACATTCAGCACAAGAGCAGTGAATAGAGCAGAAAGAGGCGCTGCAGCAGAGAATATCAATAAATAATGCCGAATTGTTCGACGCGAATGAGCCCCTGTAGACATTAAAAATGTAACTAAACCAAAAGCAGATGGTGCTTTGTGCAGAAGAATTGCAAGGAACACTACAAATTGAAGTTGAGCATGACTTCCAGAAGATGCAGCTCCCAAAGAAATACCATCCGCAGCACAATGTATCAACAACCCAATAAAAGATGCTAAAGTAGAAGAGCTATGCCGAGCAGGTGAAGGCAATGATGTGGTTGTACCAATAGTATGAAGCGATATCGCAGAATGTGCCGGAGAACCAGTGGATGTCTGATACCGATTAGGCTGATGATGATAATGATCGTGCTGATGAACTAAAGAGTGTGAATTGCCAGCCAAATGCTTTGTGAACTCTTCTATAAGGAACATTATACCAAAGCCAAAAGTTAAAGATATTCCAACAAGGAACGAAATATGCTCGCCTTCATCGTGCTCATCGTCGTCTCCAGTTGAATGGGCATGCGCTGTTGCATTCAATACTGCCGCAGAATCCAGTGCTCCATGAATATCAGTGGAATTATGAACATCCTTGTGTGCGCTATAAACTGTTTCTATACCTTCCGGAATCACAACGATCAAGGCAGTTCCAACCAACAGACCAGCCCCATACGCTGAGACCATTTTCATAGTATCTGGCTGCATGACGAACATTAGCGGTAAATTACCAGCCAGGAATGAACCAATAAACATGGCAACGCACAGAGTTAACAGCCATAAAAATGGATCCATCTTCAAAGTTCAAACAAGAAAAACCAAAAGATAAATCTCCCACAAAGTTTATTATCAATTTCACTTCTTCTTCGGCGCAGCTTTCGAGCCAATGTTGGATGCAGCATGAGCAGCAGGTTTAACTGCAACAGCACTCTTCTTCAATGGAATCTTGTGCTCATCCTCAGAATCAGCACTTGACGGAGCGTGGACTCCAGGCTTTGAAGCAGGCAGTTTCAATTCATGTTCATTCCAGTCATATCGACTCTTGAAGAATGGATTGAATCCTTCACCATGTTGAGAGGAACCGCCTTGGTTTGAACCATGACCAGATGATCCGTGGATATTTCCGTAGTAACCCCCAGCTGGACCATGACTTTGACCATAAGACAATGCATTCAAATCCGTTGCAAACTTTCCAATCTTCTCATCGTAAACATCCCACCATCTCTGAACAAGAGGAACAACATCAGAGTTCCTGCCTTTTGGAGCAACACCACCATTTGAGTATCTCTCCCATCTCCAAGGCTTATCAGCGCCGATAAAGTGAACAATTTTTATATCAGAGCCAAATCTCTTGTAAGCAGGGGCATAAGTGTAGGAAGCAGAAGGTGTAACATTGTACAAGAAGGAGAGCCTCTTCCACCTACCATTAAAGTAGTCATTCAACAATCCCTGGTCACCACCATCAAATGAGCCCTCTGTTTCACCAAACGCCAACAACTTGTAGAATGTTTCCTGAGAGGGCTTCGTAACAAACACGCCAGAATTGAAACAATCAGGCCAGCCAATATCAGGACATGCAGCAAACTCCTCGTGGCCTTCTGCACCAGAGGAACTAATCTGCTCAAACAAATCATCAACATTCTTCAGTACCAGCGTATCAGCATCCAGAAAAACAACTTTGGAGTACTGTGTTAATGACCACAAGTGAAGTTTCGTAAATGTCCAGTACAAATCAGGGCGACCAAGTAAATCCAAGTTCTGCTTCGAAGACGACTTGAGCGGCTCAACAGTAATAACTTCATCAAAAACGTCTACACACACAAAACGCACACAGACGCACAAGTAAGAATATCATCCTTCCGCAACTGATTACCTTTCAGCCTTCCTTGTGTCAATGGAGATACTCTTTGTGTTACTAAACAGACTAATTTGCGTTCAGTTTTAGTGTCCCGTAATGAATGCGCAAGAACCAATGCACCAACGCCATAATCATCGCTAAAGTATTAAAACAAGTTAATTGTAAAAGCACAAAGAGGATTACCTCGTCAGTAGCGTTACGTATGCTTCCGTCTGAACCATGTTATAATTTTTTAATTCCAGAAAAGTCGGTAAGTAGGTAGGCAAGTAAGCGAATAGGTTTTTTCAAGAGTGTCCTTCCGTACTACTCTTCCGTCCGTCTGTCTGAAGCGAAACGATTGACCGGCCGTCTGTTCCGTTTTTTTGTGTGTGGCGGTTCTGATCGATTGCGCAGCGATTTGCGGCGACAAGTTTTGCCCAAAAGCCAAATTTAAGCTTTCTACCTTTCCCTAAGAACTTCTGTCGCATTTTAAATAATGAAATTAACATTACTCGCATTATCCTTATTCGCGCTCTTTTCGTCTCTTGTTTTAAGTAAAAATGCTCAGGGTCCTGTTATTACTGACAAGGTTTACTTTGACATAGCAATTGGAGGTAAAGCAGCTGGCAGAATTGTCTTTGGTTTGTTTGGTGAAGTTGTCCCAAAGACAGCAGAGAACTTTAAACAGTTGTGCACTCATGAGAATGGCTACGGTTACAAGGGGTCCATATTCCACAGGGTCATTAAGGATTTCATGTTACAGGGTGGTGACTTTACAAACTTTGATGGTACCGGTGGTAAGAGCATTTACGGTGAAAAGTTTGCAGATGAGAACTTCCAATTGAAGCATGATCGCCCTGGGCTTCTGTCAATGGCTAATGCTGGTCCAGACACAAATGGATCGCAGTTCTTCATTACGACCGTTGTGACTTCGTGGTTGGATGGGAGACACGTTGTTTTTGGAAGTGTATTGGAGGGCATGGATATCGTCAAGAAAATTGAAAAGTCTGCAACAGATTACAGAGATAAGCCAAAGGCTGAAGTTAAAATTGTAGATTCTGGTTATGTTGGTTCAGGCGAAGGGTTGCGTCTGGAGTTGTAACATCTGTGAAAAAATAAAAAAATTCAAGTTTTTTAATAATAAGATGTCTACTGGTGCTGCTGCTGGTTCAAACTCAAACGGAAATTGGTGTCTCATTGAGAGCGATCCTGCCGTAGGGACAGAGCTGATTGAAATGTTTGGGGTTAATGGGCTGAGGGTTAAGGAGTTGTACACATTGGAGGATTTACAGCAGATGGGACAGAAGGATGTTTATGGTTTAATCTTCCTGTTCAAGTACACAAAAGGCATCGCTAGAGAAGGTTCACCTTATGATAATGCTCAGTTGTTCTTTGCTAATCAGATCATTACAAATGCCTGCGCTACGATGGCCCTGTTGCATATTCTGTTGAATAATGTTCCTAAGGATCAGTTGGGTTCTACTTTGAAGGAATTTAAAGAATTTACTCAGGAATTTGATGCTCAAATGAAGGGTTTGGCTATTTCTAATTCCGATACACTTCGTGCGTCCCATAATTCCTTTGCAAGACAGGATGCGTTCATATTCGATCCAGAAGGGCAGCACTCAAACAACAACAGCGGCGATGAAGATGTTTTTCATTTCGTTTCGTATATTCCCTTTCAAGGAGAATTACTGGAGCTAGACGGTTTGCAAGAGACTGCATTGAGTCATGGGAAGTATCAGGGTAACTGGTTGGATAGTGTTAAGCCTGTCATTGAGCGCAGGATTCAGTCTTATGTTAATGCGTCAAATCAGGGAAAGCAAGAAATCAGGTTCAATTTGATGGCTGTTGTTACCGACCCGCGTGTAGAATTACAAAAGAGATTACTAACTCCAAATCTAAGTGACTTTGAAAAGCAGCACATTCAGGAACAATTGCGTCAAGAAGAAGATGTGATGAAAAAGATCAGAAAAGAGAATGCTAGACGACGTTTCAACTTCATTCCTTTAATTTTTAAGCTTCTTGAGAACGTTAAATACTCCTAATGTTGCCACTGTAGCAGCTGTAAGGAATAAACCAGCATTTAACAGATCTCCTTGTCTCTTCCATCTCTTGATAACATCAGAGTATCTTATTTGTGAAAATGATACCATTGTGTATAAAGGTATCACCGTTTGAGGGAGTATTCTGTGTAAAATCGATTCAACAGTCTTCCTGGCACGATAGGACAAAGTGATAACTCCGTGTCTCATTTCATAGTAATTGTATAATGCTAAATCACAAACAGCTGTCGCGTCCGGATGTCTGAACTCAGTGTAAATATCAAGTCTTTGTTCTAACGGCAAAACAATAAGATCTTGCTGTTTCCCCTGAGAAGGCGAAGAGCGCAAAGGAAGGCTACCAACAGTTTTTGGATACAATACTTCCGTCAGAACCAAACAATCTTCAAACCCACAATTCATTCCCTGTCCGTAAAATGGAACCATCGCATGGGAAGCATCACCAATAATAACAGCTTTATCTTTGTAGTTGTACGGTTTGCATTTCACAGTAACCAATGGACCAACAGGATTTGAAAAGAATTCCTTATCAAGGTTCGGCAAGTACTGCAGAGAGTCAGGAAAGTTCTCCAGAAAGAATTGATGCAAATCCTGTGGTGTTTTAATCGACTCGAAGACATGGAACGGAAGAAACAGTGTCGTAGTGAAAGATTTGTCCTTATTTGGCAGGGCAATCATCATGTGTGACTTACGAGGCCAAATATGAAGACTGTTTGAATGCATCGCATATTCGCCATTCTCAGTCGCAGGAATAGTCAGCTCCATATAGCCGCAGTCAATGTAATCTTGCTGGTAGTTGAAACGGGTCTTTTTCATTAGTTCCCTGCGAACACTCGAGTATGCGCCATCTGCTCCCACAACCAAGTCGCAATCGAAGGTTACCACAGAAGACTCATTACCATCGCTTCTACTGGACTTAAAGGACAACTTGACACCTTTACCAGGAGCGTCTCCATCTTCAAATGAAAGCAATTCGTGTTCAAAGAACATTTTAACTTGATCGCCGTACTTCTCAGCCTCATCCAACAGAATCTCGTTCAACTTCCTGCGATCAACGGAATTAATTGCCTCACCAAAATCGCCATAAGGAACAAATTCTTCTTTACCGTTTGCAAGATGCAGCATGCGACCAGCCATTGGAATAATCAACTCAGACTTTACAATATCCAAAACACCAGCTTCTTCCAAAGCAGCCATGCCACGCACAGAAAGCGCAAGATTAATGGAACGACCCTTCAAGGTCGGTTCTTTTCTCAGGTCAGACCTCTTCTCGAATAGCAAAACATTCGCACCCCTTTTCACGAGTAAAATTGCCAATAGCGGCCCAACTAAACCAGCGCCAACGATCGCAACAGTGAACGTCATCAATAATCTTGAGAAAAGTTGTTTCAGCCAAAAATTTGTCTTTAACGGTGCCAACGCATGCAACAAGAAGATTTTATTTTTAGTGTGTTTCTATTTAATGGTGTACGCTGATGTGCGTTGGGTGATATGCTTTACAAGCTCATGATTGCGCAAAGTGTGGTTAGGAACCCAAAGCGTGTTCAGATTTTCAATAATGCGCAGGCATGGCATCAAAATTTTGTTACAAAGCGGTAGAAGGCATTCTAATTGAGCATTGAAGCGCTGAGACGATTTACGCAAAATTCCGTATGATTTTGTCCGGAAGGAAAATTCATATGAACGTCTGATGGCCCCATAGATCAATTGGCAGATCGTTGGATTCCAATTACGTTTGGAAACATCCAGAGGTCGGGAGTTCAAGTCTCTCTGGGGTCACTTTTTTGCTAAAATCGCTTCTGATTCTTTGGTGTCTTTCAAGATTTCATAAAGATGAACAACTTTATGTTCTGGTAGCAACATATTCCTATTTATTTATTTTTTTGGTCTAAAGTTCCGTGATCACCTTCCGATTCAACTTCAACCTCGCGAGTTACTGCTGAGCAACAATTTCTCACAGAGTGAATTATCTTGCTTTTGAAGAAGCCCTGAAACAGAATTGAAATAAAAGTAATCCAGAATACAAGATATAAAACATCAGTAGGATAGCCTGTTTTATCAATTGTAACACTTATGAAACCTGAAGGAACTTTGTAACCCTTTGCCAGTATACCGTCGAACTGAAACCGAAAGCAGAGGTCTGTATCTGCCTTGGAGCTTTTTGTAAAGATCTCATTGTTCATTTGTTCTAATCCTGTTCCGCTATTGTTTAGATTATTACGGTGCTCCCACAATTGATCGACTTTCAAAGGCATATAAGCTGGCCATGCTACTCTGACATGTGAACCTTCATTGATACCCTCAAAACACTTTACCAGCGCTTCACCTGTAAACTTTATCAATATCATACAAAAGAAACAAGAAACGCAATGTCCGCAATTTAGATTTTTATTGAGTTTCCTGCGTCTTGACTCTGGCGCCAGCATTGGTCACTTTAACATTCAATTGCTGAGCTCTCTCCACGATTGCGATTCTCTTTCTTGAAGATACGTTGTGTGCAACTTCAGCTGCAAAGGTTCTGTTGTGCATCATCAAAAGTTCCAAATCTTTAACGTTGCTAACGACAAATCTCTTAAAGCCAGCTGGGTCCAAATCTCTAGTCTTTGCATTTGAGCCGTAACCGATCTTTGGCATTGCAATCTGTCCCTTGAAGCGACGGCGCACGCGATTGTCAATACCCTTTGGTCTGCGCCATGCTTCCTTTACAGAGACGTAACGATCAGACTGGTGGCGAACAAACTTCTTTGTGCGCTTCTTGATGATCTTTTTGTTATTTAGGGACGTGACCTGAAGATGTTAATAATTGAATTTCTTAAGGAGAGGGCGTGTATTACCATTTTATAAGTCGATTAAAGGAAATCGAAAATTTTTTTTCAATTTCGGTTTTTGCTCAATCGCTCGCTCGCTCTCTCGCTTGATTGCTTTCAGACAGCAAATATGAACCAGCAAAGGCTTCCCAGTATCGTGAACCAAAGGAAACCCGCGTTCAAACCCACTGGGGTTGCGCGTCTTAGTGTAGAAGAACGCAAAGCGAAATTAGAAGAACAGAAACGAGCTGATCAGGAGAAGGAACGCTTATTGAACGCGCAGAAGCAGAAGGAGTTTGTTAGGAAGCCACGGAAAGCTACAGTGCAACAGGAAGCTGGCGGTATCTTTTCAGGTGGTATTGGGGCTTCAAAGATCAAATCTGTATCGCGCGCATCTGCCTCTGGAGCTGGCGGAGTACGCACACAGAAGATTATAATGAAGGAATCTGACGTTGCGAGATATGATGAGTTCATGGCAAAGATGCACCAAGGGGAAGGATGCACAGATGAGGCTTTGGAAGAAATTGAAGAGCATTTGAAGCCAACACAGCTTTCACTAAATCCTTCAATTGTGCCACAAAGGCTAACAGATCTTTTGCAAGAAGAAGGCAAAGTAATGCTGCTTCAGTTACCTCCCGTGCTACCGCCGTTTTCAGGGGAGCAAGGTCAAATTGGTCATGTCGTTATACGGAAAAGCGGTAAAGTCGAGCTGCATTTGAATTCTGCTGCAGGAGATTCTGCGCCAGTGATATTTGATCTTATGATGCTACCAAAGAAGCAAATATCACAACACGCTATTTTATTTAATCACAAGGGAACACCGCCATCTGCAACGAATTACGGCCCAGTCGAGCATTCCCTTGTTGCAACTCCGTCTCTATCTTCCGAATAAATCATAAATCTTTTGTTCAACTTTATCCAGAGGCGCGCATTCAAATCATATCGCTCGCTTCGTGCTTAATAACAAGCGGTTCGACTCTAACCTTCCGGCAATTGTTTGTTTCAACTTTCGGATGATCACAACAATAACATTCTCCTCGCCTGATAAACAGCATGGAAACTTGACGGTTACGGGATGCTCTGATATTGCAGAGAGTGATAATTCAAGTGAAGCTGCCCTGTATGACCTACAGAACGAAGACTTGCAGTATGTAATGTTGGCTGCACAAGGTGACTATCAGGAAGAAAGAGAACATTTCACTTGCGCAAGAGTACAAATTTACGACAAGGAAGAGCAGAAGTTCAAACCGAAGCCTGATCCCAAAGAATTGTTGCAAGATCACAATGATTCCTCTGACGACGAAGATGTCATGTCGCACCAAGTCTACTCCAGAAGAGTTAGAATATGTCAAAGGAACTTGAAACAGGAAAAAGAAGATGAAAATGTTGAGCTGAATTTACTGGCAGCCAGAAAGAAGCAGCTGAAGTTCGGCAAGTCACCCATACATGACTGGGGCCTGTACGCTTTGGAACGTATTGAAGCCAGAGACATGGTGATTGAGTACATTGGAGAAAAGATCCGACAACAAGTCGCTGATCTTCGTGAAAAGAAATACGAAAGAATGGGAATCGGAAGCAGTTACTTCTTCAAGATTGACGATAATTCCATAATTGATGCAACAAAGTGTGGAAACCAAGCGAGATTTATCAATCATTCCTGTGATCCAAGTTGCATAGCAAAGATCATCACCGTTGGGAATGAGAAGAAGATTGTCATCTATGCCAAACGTGATATTTTACCCGGTGAAGAGCTAACTTATGACTACAAGTTTCCTATTGAGGATGAAAAGATACCATGTCACTGTGGCGCAGAAAAGTGTAGACGGTACTTAAATTAAAGCTTTAGTAAAATTTTGTCGGTGTTATTGCGTTTTAAAGGTTTGCGGCCTCAAACAGGCATTTGAAACTTCTTGCTCCCAATCAGATATATCCCTAAAACCATGGCGAGCTTTAAATTAATCTCAAAGGAAGAGCACGACGTGGGTAACCTTAAAATTAACTTAGAGTCTTATGAGCACTCATCTAATTTACGTGTTCACTATATTCCTCTGTCTAATCCGTTGGTATCTGCTTATATAGTTGTACCGACGCTATCTTGTTCTCATGCTGGCCAAGCGCATACACTCGAGCATTTAATATTTTGTGGTTCCAGTCACTATAAACGAGGCTTCTTGGATTTACTGGCTACGCGCTGCATGTCGACTGGGACAAACGCTTACACGAGTGAAGACCACACAGCTTACACTTTGACGACTGCTTCTGGTTCTGGAATGTGCCACGCTCTTGGTGTGTTCTTGGATCATGTTTTAAATCCTAGTTTGACCGATGATGCTAAGCGTACTGAAGTTTGCGATGATGTTGGAAGCGCTGGTGTTGTGCTGAATGAAATGGGTGCTCGTGAAATGTCTGAAGTTGATTTAATGGACTTGGCTGTTCGTCAGATATTGTATGGTGAGTATGATGGCTCGAATGACCAAGTCTTGAAGTCTCTTGGCTATGAATGCGGTGGCAGAACGGATTTCATAAAGAAGCTAACGTTAGAAGAGATTCGCGCTTTCCATGCTCATTATTACAAGCCTGAAAATATTTCAATTGTCTTGTGTGGCGACAGTATCGATATTCAAAAGGTTCTGAGCTCATTAGAACCTGGGTTGGAGTTTTACAACAAAGTACCACGCGCCTTCTCGGCTAATGATACCTTAATGAAGCAGAGCCCAGAGTATTTTATTTTGGGTAAACCAGAATACGATAAGGAAGTGAAGTTTCACAAGAAAATTGTAAACTTTCCGTCTGATGAAGAAGATTCATTTGGGACTCTAGCATTCTCATTTCCAGGGCCTGAACTTGACAATGTTGAAGAATTACTGCAAATTGATATTATGCTCAAGTATCTTACTGATAATTCTGCTTCTCTTCTGCTTCAAACATTTGTCGAGAACGAGGACAATTTAGCAACAGAAGTTGATTACGAGCTCAAAGCATTTGTTAAAACTGCAGTTGTTTTGGTTATATCAGGAATTGACTTGAAGCCTCAAGATGATGATAGCGAGGCAGACTCAAAAGAAAGCTCGACAAGCGAAGAAAACTATCAGGATACCATTGATGAGTACCATGAGATTTTGATGGACACATTAAAAAAGTTGAAGAAGAATGGTGTTGACATGAAAGAAATGAAATTGACCATTCTGAACTATAAAAGAAGTATCTTAGAATCCCTAGAAGAAGACCCTTTGGGAACCACTTACGGTCTAGTCTTACCTGAGATATTAAATCGATTCTATTGCAAAAAAGCCAAAGGACAACTCGGAAGGAGATTACAGATTGTAAACTTATTGAAAACTCTTGAGGACAAACCAGCTCAATTCTGGAACAGCATTCTAGACAAATGGCTTCTAAAGAATCTAAAAGGTGTTGTGCTTACTGTTCCAGTGAAAAAGGAAGCCACGGAAATGACTGTCGAAAAGGACTCAAAGTTTGATTCCTCTGTCGCAAAGAATAAGATTGATCTTGCTGCAGATGATTATTCAGTATTTCCAGGAGTGAAAGATCTTCAATGGCAGCGAGAGTCGAAGACGAATTTCTCGATATACTCTACGAATCTTGATTTTGCACTATTCCAACTTGTTTCAGTTCCTTCATCATTCTTTCAGATTCAAATATGTATACCAATTGATCCAAAGATTTCAAACGATCTAAGAAAGTATCTAGTTTTATACCAAGAATCTATTTTTCAATCTAATTTAAGTGTATCACCAGATGAGATGGATTATTTGAAGAAACACTTGGATGCAGTTCTTGGGCCAAAGAGCGAAGGGCTCAAACAAGAGAACGATAAGTGTTTACTCGATTATAAGGCTTTGGTCAAACTTCTTATATCAGATTTGTCTCATTACGAGATCGGTGTAGGAAGTGGAAATGATACTTTTAGCTGTAGTTGGTTGTCAGACTTTTTGATTGTTCGCTGTGACTTTGAGTCCTTCATGAAATCAAAAGACTTACGATACCCATTGCCGCATGGACATAAGGTTATAAGCGATAATACGTATTTGTACGAGATTGCACTTTCTTGGCTTCTTAGAGGTATTATGGAGAGTAATTTTTCAACCGACAGAATTAAAGTAACGTTAAATAATTTGAATGTCAGCTTGGCAGAACTAAGAAGAGATGGATCGTCGATGGTATCGTGTTTGTTTAATAAGGAGGTTCACGACGCCAATGCCTTCAGCTCTGAAGCAATTGACAATGAGTTCTTGATAGGACCATTTTACCAGAGAGATTTCATTAAGGATTTGTCAGAGTTGGAGAATTTGGATGGTGTTGTGACATCTTTGAATGGAATTCATGCTTCGTTAATGAAGTCCATCAAGGGCTCCATCATTCAGATCGGTGTTCCTAATGTTGTCGGCTGCAACAATGAAATAGCCAAAGAATTTGTTGAAAGCACAGAAAGACTCTGGAATCATTTCAAACCTGATTTTAGCACTGGAATGAAAAGAAACAGAGACGACTCAGCTGTTGTTGAAATTAAGAATGAAACCGTTTTGCCAATAATCAGAAGAGGGTTTGAATTCAAAGAAGGTTACTCAGATGAGATAAAAGAGTTAAAGATCTCAGGTATAACATCATCATACTTGATCCAAATGGTTCGTTGTGACATCTTATCACCAGAACCAGGCACTCACAACAAAGACTTTCTGCCAGTGTTGCTATTGATTCAGATACTGAGCGCTTCTGAAGGTCCTATATACAGTGCAGTCAGAGGAAGAGGATTAGCTTACGACGCTCATTTGTCTGCTTATTTGTTCAATCAACATTTAGTTTTTGAAGTTGGAGATTCAAAAGATCCACATGAAGCTCTAAAGCAGTTTCATTTGTTATTGCAAGAGATCAAAGAAAAGGGTTTAGGAAAATTCTCTTCATTTGATCAGCAAATGATGAATGCATGTATGGGGATCGTGTACAGGAGCGTTTCGTCAAGAAGCAGTGTTACAGGTATTCTAAATCAGAGCTTTAAAGCTGCTTTAGGCGGGTTCCAATCTCTGAAAGAATTCGAAGGTTGTGATAGAATCTTTGATGTTACTGTGGAGGATTTGGAGCGTGTCTTCCATTCATATTTCGAGGCTTTCTTAGATTCCAAAAAACGCATTACAGTGCTAGTAAGTCCGGAAGAGTAAGATTTATGAATAGAGAGGTGTTAATTAAGTGTTCCCCGGCAACTTTCTGCTCCGCATAGACATGGTATTTTCTCGTCTTCAATGGGAAATTTGTAATCATAAGTAATTTCTTCACCAACTTTTAGATCCTGCTTTGCGTAAAGAACAATTTTGCTCTCATTGCCCACAGTAATAACTTTTGCAATGCAGTTCGGATCGCAAGAATGATTGATAAATCTGGCCAAGTTACCCATTTTTGTGGCATCAACAATATGATCTTCATCCATTCGAAACAGATAACTACTTCCAATACCCATCTTTTCATACTTCTTCTCACGATGGTCTGCGACCTTCTGTCTTACCACCTCACCAATGTATTCGATTACCATTTCACCAGCATCCACGTTCTCCATTAAGAATAAACCCCAGTCATGAATGTGTGACTTTGCAAATTTAATCTTCTTTTTCCTTCCTTTCAGTTGATTAAATTTCAAGAGATCAGAGTTTGTAATCTGTTTGACTTCTTCAAAGCCAACACGAAGTTTCCTTTGATCGTTCCTTGTCATTCGTGATGATATTGCACCAGATAAGAAAGCATCAGGATTAATGGGGCTATTAAGTTTCAGCCTGTTTCTTTGAGAAAGATATTCCGCCTTTTCAAGAGGAGAAATTGTGTAATATCCTTCCGTTCTAGCCGAACAGCTGGAGTGCTTCTTCACAGGTTGGTCTAAATATCTTTTTGCCTTAAATAATTGAACCAAGTACGACAAATCTTCGCCATCATACTCAGGAATAGAATTAGGCTTGCGGTTGCCAAGAAAATGTTGAATTTGTTCGATAAAGGGCAGCTTAGTCGTTTCAATTTCGGGCAAAGCTTCTTCTTCTTGTTCGCTCTTATTTGCGTCATACTCATCATCTGAACTAACGACAATGTGTTTTCGTTTCTTAGATTGTTGGAGGTCCCGCTCCAGTTCCATTCTTATCCTTTCTTTTTCTTCCTCTCGATGTCTAAGCTCTTGTTCTGCAAGGTACGCCTCAACGAAATCATGAACGGTCTCGGAAATAGTCTTGTCTCGAATATCCTTTAAAACTTTGTTTCCTAGTTCACTCTTCATTGATCTCCTTACATGTTCTACAATGTCATCTTTAGAGCTAAAAGCCTTTCTTTTTGCAGGCAAAGGTTTCATGAACGCCTCATCATAAGTCATTCCAACGTTTCTGAACCTCTCAATATCTTTACCATTACATATTTCAAAGCATCTTTTGCCTTTATACTCGGAGCGAAACTGAATATAGTGATAATTCTCATCATAAGTTACAAACTTTGGCTCGTAATTTCGAAAGAAATCTTTTACAGAGCGTATGCCGATAACCGATACCGGAATGCTTTTTGCTGAAATTTTGATTGTAGGATAGTTTCTTAGTGGCAAGAATGCCTTCTTTAATAAGGATTCTTGTGATTCCTCGACCTCTTTCTTCACAGGGTATTCTCTCGGCTTCGTGACTCTTTCCCGCGAAGTATCATTAGACCACTGATCTGTTAACGGTGGCCTAGACAATTCTTTTTGTTCCTTTTCCTTACGCTTCTGTTCAAGTTCTCTTTGTTTTTGAAGTTTCAATCGTTTTGCCTTTTCATTATTAACAACACCGATGATCTTGTGCATTCCATGACCGAATGGATCAAATACAACCTTGAGAATCGCGCCATCAAGCGTTACAGATTTTTGACTTGAAATCATTTTACCAATTCTCCACTTCTTTTCAAGATACTTTGGGTCTTGGAGCTCAGCTTTGGGTTGAGATCTCTCATGAAGAAACTTAAATAGAACACGCGCATATCCACAGTTGAGACTCTCGTCGGTAACTAAATATACAACATCCACCTTAAAATTATGATCCTGCTTCAGCTCTTCAATCTTTAAATCAAAGAATTGGTGAATATCATCTGAGGATTTATGAACGGGGATACCAGAAACGAAAACAGCACTATCAGGGACTCTGCCTATCCAATGAGAATCCATTTGAAAGTTCGTTGCTTTGAAGTCATTTGTCAACAGTTTCCTGCGATCATTTTTCACTTCAATCGCCGCGCTAGAATTCTTATGCAGCCTGGGATCCTTCGGATATTCCACAGAGGCTTTAACAGATTCTTCAGTACGTAATTTTTGTAAAGGCTTTCGCTTTTCTTTGGGTGTATTGTTGTCCAGTTCGGGATCATAAGTAAGTCTCCAGTCTTGAGCATCCTCCACTATTCTGGGCAGCTTCAGTTGCTCTGCAGCTTTCTGTGGTACTTTGCTAATGACTTCAACTTCTGGTGCTTGTGGATGTCTAGGCTCGTAAGAGAAGTCCCTAGCTGAATAGCGTCTGTGATAATCATCAGGTGATTGTGTCCTGGGTGGTGGAGCTCGTCTGTCTGACCATCTCTCCTGACTTGGGGCATAGCGACTATCAGTCCGGTAATCCAAAGATTCTCTCCTCAGACGGTCATCTTCTCTGTAACGATCCCTGCTTTTGTACATTCTTTCGTCGAACGGAGGTCTGTCTGTGGGTGGATAACGACTCCGCCCAGCTCCTCTGTCATCATTATATTCCCTCCGCCTGTCATCATCATAAGGGTATCTTGACCTGTAGGACATTCAATGATGTGCTCGGCTAAAAGAGAAACTCCCGATTGTTTCGACTTGAAAGAAAACTGTTGAGGAAACAACGCAAGTTTTTTAAGCATCGTTTTATTGCAAGATTTTTTTAATAGTTTCCATATCCAGGAACAGGATTAACTGGATACTGACCGAAAGGAACATTTCCATTTGGAACTGCACCATAGTTACCACCAGCCCACGGAGTTTGAGTTAGCATAAGTGGCTGGCCCATTCCACCTGGTCCCAAAGGCATTACAGATGCCAATTCTAAAAAACATTAGATCCAAAAGACTTAAAAACATGTTACCTTTCTTTTCTTGAACTTCCTCTTTCTTGGTTCTTTCCTGATTAGCCTTCTCCAATGCATCAACTTTGTTAACATATTCTCTGGTAACTTGAAGGATGTATGGCATGGCAAAATCAGTTAAGCGGTTGCGCCAAGCTAATTCCATGACAAAATCAGGCTTAAGAAGATCATAACATGTGTATAGAGCAGCAGCAAAAGCATCTTTCAAACCCTTCTCAACAAAGAAGTTCAACAAATCTTCAGCGATTTCAACATCCTTACTCTCAGCGGCAGTCTCGGCGCAATCTCTGTAGATCTTGTCTTGTTTAGATAAAGCAATAGATTGCTTCCATCTGCGGTTCTTCTTATAAAGATGAGCAGCTATACGACGGAATTCCAAGAGTTCGTGCTTTTCCAACTTTTGAGCCAAAGCCAAATTATCAAAGTTGTCATAGTGATCAATTGAATCGCGAAGAGTCTTGTAGTCTTCTTCTTCGATCAAGATTTGATTGTAAACATCGTTCACAGCTTGAATGTTAGATTTCTGAACAGCTACAAGGTATGGCTTAATCAGCGGAATAGCGGAATTCTTCTGGTAAAACTGAACCACTCTGGAATGATCAATACGTGGGCTCAATGCTGCCAATAAATCTGTAGTATGCAACGGATCTTCATCAAGATAGAAGCGAAGCGCCTTGTAGTAAATTTCAATGTTGCTGACCTTAACAACGACTTCCTTGAATTGATTGTGCTCAAACGCTTCAGGAGAATGCTTCATAATTGTCAATGCAGCGTTATCGTATTCATCATAGTGAACATATAAAAAGACAAGTTCCTTCCACAAATGGCCTTGTTCTGCAGCACGGATAACCTTTGGAATATTAATTCTTGAGTAGTACAACTTCAAATGCTCCATCATTTTTTCAGATCTGTATTTGGAATACAAGATTGCAAGTTCCGTGAACATACCCATGTGTGCACGTTCCAAGCCAAGACCAGCCTCGAACAACTGAATAAGTTCCTCGAAATAACCAAGTCTTTCGTACAAGCTCGTTAATTCGCTCAACTCCTCTGCATGAACAATCAAATTCAGACCACAAATCTGTGCCAAACGAAATTCTCTAGCATTAACGCAAGCGATATTTACTTCCTTCCAAACTTTAGTAGAGTTAGCCTTTCTAGCGCATTCTACAGCATTCTGATACTCGTGAAGGTACACCAGCGTAGTAGCTAAACGAGCCCAGTTGGAAATGTTGGTGAACAAAATCTTTGCAGCTTCAAACATTTTTTGATCGAAACATCTCTCACCAACTTGAGCGATTTGAGCAACGTTTGGAGTGTTGATAAAGTCCTCCAACTCTGCGAGGCGATTAGTTTTAGCATAAGCAAACACCAATTCTGACTCGACAGCTGGCTCCCTCTGCTTCTTGCGAGCCATCAATAAGTACTTGACCAAATCTTCAAACTTGTTCTCCTTGTTAGCAGCAGCAATAACTTCCAAATAGTTTGCAGAATCATCAGCACGGATGTAGGAGTCAATAGCTTCCTTAACCAAATCTTTAACCAATTGAGCCTTTGCCAGTTTTGACCAAACATCAGCCTTGTCTACACGCTCAGCATATTCGAAACCACGATCAAGATTGTCCAAATTGTCAAGCAAAACACCTACAGCAGCAGCATGTACATCGAATCTCTTGTAGATGGTGAATGCTTCTTCGAACAAATCTGCACCAACTGCAATACCAGCAATTTCCATGTAATCATAATTGTTGAGTCTGGTAACGAAATCCATGACTTTGGACTTATCAGCCTTAACAGCAGTAAGGATCAACAGGTTTTGCAAGTTCTTGTTATCACTGAACTGAGAGTTCTCCAAAACCAATTTCTCAAGAAGTTCAATCAACTCGTTAGGCAAATCTGCTGCCATAAACATCTTGACGGTAAAAGAAACATCTTCTGGATCCTGGGCTTCTGGAAGAGCAGTAGCAACGACTTGGTCAATAAGTGCACGTCTGTAAGTGTTCTCGGTGTTAAGAACGAATGACCATAAGTCCTGGTCCTTCTTTCTGACCAAGTATCTAGCTTGTTGCTTGAACATTTGGTTCTCGTTGGTAACTCTTATCAGTTCCTTATCGCAGTTTCCTTTCTGGTATGCAATGAAGGCCAAATAAGGATCACGCTTCTCACAATAAGCACCAATAATCAAAGGATCATAAAAATTGTTCTCTTTCAAAAATGTTTCAGGGTTGTTGTTGGAATCGATGTAAATCTTAGCCAGAGCATTAAATATTTGGACATCTTGGCTTCCTTCCTTGATTTTGATTTCCAAATAAGGCAAGATGAGTTTCAATCTGTTTCTCTTTTCAACTTCTTCAACCAACTTTTCGATAGGAAGTGGATTCTTGACAGACAATAACAAGTTCTTGCAAACTTGCTCTTCACAGTCAACATCCAACAAAGCACCTAAAACTTCTGGCGTTCTTGAAGGATTGACTTTCTGAACATAAATCTCAATGTATTTTGCCAAGTTATTTTGGTACAAGTACAACACAAGATCATGCACAAAGTTGAATCTGTCACAAACAATGATCAATGGCAACTGATCAGTAAGTTTTGCTTCTTTCAAGAAATTCTTGACCTTTTCAGGATCATAACAGTTGCTCTCTCTGCAAATTCTTTCGACTTCTTTCAACTGTCCAGTCTTGCAAGCAGCCTGGATGTATTTGAAATGAACGACAGGATCTTGCGAAAAGTTCACTACAGCACCCAGGTAATAGTAAAGACCTTCGAAGCTCTTGAATTGTTCAAACATCTCGATCAAAGGAACTGCACCAATTTGTTCAGTGTACTTGCTTGCGATTTGAACAACAATCTGTAAATTTTGACGAATGTTCGCATTGAGCATTTCCTTCAAGCATTCTACACTTTGTTCAATGCTCAATCTGCCAAAGTAGTTCACAAGCCATTCAGGATTCAACAAATGAGTGTGAACAATTGTTCTCTTGATATCGTAAATATCAGTGTAGTGCTCCAAAGCTCTTTGGAATAGCCCTGCTCTTTCGCAAAGCTGTGCAATATGAGCACGATCATAGTGAGTGAACATGTCATTACCAAGAATAGCATCAGCAACTTGAGGAGCGTGCATCAAATTCATTTCCAACAACTTTGTCTGTAGAGCACCCTGTTCAGGCTTATTTTCTTTCAAAGCGTCCAAAAGGAATGCTGTGGCCTGTTGAATCATGTTGTTGTGTAAGAAAATATCAACAATTTGCTCAAGCTGAACATTGATATCAGGATCATTAGCTACAAGTGTCGCAAACTCTGTACCCTTTTCAGGATCTAATCTCATGATTGTTTGGATCAAAAAGGCATAATCTGGTGTGTAGTTGACTTTCTTGGCATATAGTATGATTTTTGAGTACTGTCCAGTTTCAGCAAAGCATTGAATAACCTTGTTTGGAACATTAGCACGAAGATAAACTGACAAAGCAAGAGTCAAATCGTGCTGCTTAACAATGTCACCAAGTTCTTCGCTGCAATTCAACTTGTCTTCTTTCAACCATTTCTCCAACAATTGCTTTCTACCCTGAACTAAAACAGGACGAGCCAATTCAAGAGATTCATGCTTATTCAAATCTCCCTTCTCAAGCAAAATACCAAAGTACTGTAAAATTGGAGAAAGTTGCCCCGGAGCAACAGGAATATTCTTGAATCTTTCGATAGTTTGCGGAGTTCTCAAAATGCCACGAGGAGAAGTAGCAGCAACTTTGGCAGCCTCAGAAAAGTTCTGTTGAGAGAACAACTGCTGGAATCTCTGAACATAAATGTCATCAGCACCAGGCAAATTGTTTCTTGAAGCCAGTCTCAAAGCCAATTCAGGATTATTCAAAGTTCTCAAGATGTATGGAACAATTGTATTTTCATCAACACTGACACTCAAAACTTGACCTTTTCTGTTGACACCAATTAAACCACTTGTTACATCATAGTCAGCAGTAACAAAGATGGTATCACCACTGATTCTGTTCATGTAAATACATGTACCAGTTTCCAAGTCATACAAGTGAATATAGCCGTACTTCGTAACCAAGAAGATAATGTTGTACTTTTGACTAATCTGCATAGCCACAGGGAAGTCACTGACTGCATCTTGAGGAAAGAAGATATCAACAGCCTTCTTCTGAAATGGAACGTTTCCTTCCTTCTGATCAACTTCGATAATGTGCAACTTGGCACCAACAGCAGACCTGACAGCAAAAGCAAACAACTTGGTTGGATTGGAACTTCCTTCCAACTTGATTTCAGCAAAAGCACCAGCATGTCCTTCAATTGGCTGAGACACTGACCTTTCTTTGGAGTACAACTGCATAGCACCAACAACTCTTCCTTGTTGAGCAGAAATACCAACCAACAACATCCATTTCTCCTCAGAGTTAACTCGGTAGTTGATGATCTGACAGCCATTCAAGTTCTGGTGTCTGTCAAACACTTTTACTGGCTGCGAGTCTCCTTCGACGGACCAGTGATAGACATGATTCTCCGTAACAATGCCAACCATATTCACAGAGATCCACTTCCAAAAGACAACTTCATCAGTCATAACAAAACTCTTAACTTTGGCCTTCATTTCAATATTGAAGATTTGCAACTGCTTGCCAGCCTTCAAAGCAATCACTTTACTGACGGGATTCATAATGGCAGAGTCAGCGGTAATTGGACGACGGATGAGGTTTGTGGGATCAGCCATGTCAATGATAACCACCTGATTCTGTTCTCCTACTTTCTCTCTAACGCAGATGAACTTGTCTGACTCCATCGTTAAAGTGTTGAAGCCGATGTTGGCTGCATTGATTCCAAGCGATTGAAGCTAAAGAGGATTAGCGGTTAAAGTCCCTTTGAAGGGTGAAGGGAAAGTCTACCTGAAGATGTTCCTGAAATTTTATGGGAATCTGGTCAGCCATTCTGGAATTGAGACTTTTGTGAAAAGATTCAGCCTGTTTGCGCTGGGATGCTGTTTGAGCCTTTTCCACTGTAAGCGAGCGACAAGGTTTACAGCGAGATGTGATATCCAGAAGTTTTCTATTAGGACAGATGGTTTTATGTTGGATGAAGGGTTGATCTATTGGGCTGGAAGTGTGGTATTGCTTTGGTGTGAGCTTTCGAGAGGATATCAGCGAGAGCTTGATGCAATTACTCTATGAGGCAACCCTAACCCACTCTAAGCTATCACGCGATATCATTTTTAAAGAGTTCCCTTAAACGTTTAAAGCATGTTCCTTCTTTATATTCAACAATTTGGTTCTGTCTTTCATTTCCTCATGGTCTCAAACGCAAATTCTCCGATTGCGACAAGCTCTTCATCGGCTGCTACTTTGCTATCACCGCAGTCCATTAATAATCAATTCAGTGGGACTATAGACAAATTCCTTTCAAAATTTGATTCTAATCCCATCGGTCAACGTGTGCATCTGTTCTGGAAGGAGCATTCTATCCACTTGAAGCCTTGGTCTGACTTCTTTGATACTCAACGATTCAAACGACCAGCAAATGTATCGGAAGCTGTTGGGAGATTCAACTTCAACATTATGCACTTCAAAACTAATTGCGGGTTCATCGTTTTCGGCCTGCTTTTGTATGCGCTCATAACGAATCTGTTTCTGCTCTTCACTCTGCTCTTGATCGGATCAAGTGTCCTCTTTGTGAGTAACATGCCACCGGATTCCACAATTAAGTTTGGGTCTGTTGCAGTTAGTCAAAAGCAAATGTATGGGGGCATTATCGTTCTGAGTATTCCGCTACTTTGGATAAGCGCTGCAGGTCAATCTTTGTTCTGGATAATTGGGGCTAGCGCTCTTCTAGTTGGACTACATGCGTGCACTTTGGAGAAGTCAGTTGAACAAGAATTTCAAAGTTCACGTGAGACAGCTTAATTGGGAGATGGTCATGTAATAAATCTTTTTTCAAACGATGAAACGCAAACCTGAGGAATACGGAGAAGATGTTTTAACTGTTACGCCACTGGGGGCCGGTAACGAAGTCGGTCGCTCCTGCATTCTGTTGAAATTCAAAGGAAAAACTGTCATGCTGGACTGTGGTATTCATCCTGCCTATTCTGGTTTAGCTGCATTGCCATTCTTTGATGAGATCGATCCTGCCTCAGTTGATATTCTTCTGATAAGTCACTTCCATTTGGACCACGCCGCATCTCTGCCGTATTTTATGGAAAAGACAAAGTTCAGAGGTCGTGTCTTTATGACGCATCCCACTAAGGCGATTTATAAATGGCTGCTCAGTGACTTTGTTAAGATTAGCAACATTGGCGTTGATGATATGCTGTACGATGAGAAGGATTTACTACGGTCTTATGAGCGCATTGAAGCTATTGACTATCACCAGGAAGTTGAAGTTGATGGGATAAAGTTTACATCTTATAATGCTGGTCACGTTCTTGGTGCTGCCATGTTCAACATTGAAATTGCAGGTGTGAAAGTATTCTACACTGGCGATTATTCCAGAGAAGAAGACCGTCATTTAATGGCAGCTGAAAGGCCCGCTGGTTTGATTCCTGATGTTATGATTTGTGAATCGACTTATGGTGTGCAGAGTATTGAGCCTCGTATCAGTCGAGAAGCAAGGTTTACTTCATTAGTTAGCGACACTGTTAAAAGAGGAGGAAGATGTCTCATACCAGCGTTCGCTTTGGGTCGTGCACAGGAGTTGTTGCTGATTTTGGATGAGTTCTGGCAAGCGCATCCTGAACTGCATTCTGTTCCTATTTACTACGCTAGTGCTTTGGCGAAGAAGTGTATGGCTGTATATCAAACGTATGTTAATATGATGAATGAAAGAATAAGAAAACAATTTTCTCATTCAAACCCGTTTGTTTTTAAGCATATTAGCAACTTGCGTGGTGTTGATCAGTTTGATGACTCTGGACCTTGTGTGATGATGGCTTCTCCTGCTATGTTACAATCTGGTTTGTCAAGAGATCTATTTGAAAGATGGTGTTCAGACAAGAAGAATTCTGTGATCATACCTGGTTATGTCGTGGAAGGTACTCTGGCAAAAGAAATACTTGGAGAACCCGATGAAATCAAGTCAATGGATGGAAAATCCCTTCCTCTTAGAATGAAAGTCGAATACATTTCTTTCTCTGCTCATGTAGACTATACCCAGAATGCTGCATTCATTGACGAAATGAAACCTGTGCATTTGGTTTTGGTGCATGGAGAAGGTAATGAAATGAATCGTCTAAGACTTGCACTGATTGATAAGTACCACGAGAAGCAGGAAACTCTAAAAATACACACACCAAAGAATTGTGAAACTGTAGAATTGCATTTCACTGGAGAAAAGATGGCAAAAACTATTGGTAAACTTGCAGTATCAAAACCTAAAGCTATGGACTGTGTTCAAGGCATTCTGGTTGGAAAAGATTTCCAGTACAATATTCTTTCCGCTGAGGATTTGCCTGAGTTTACTGAATTAAAGGAAACAAACATAAAGCAGCGACTTTGCCTTGCTTATCATGGTCCATTTGAATTGGTCAAGTATCATTTGAGCCAGATGTTTGGCAAACTGAAGGACATTTCCAAGGAGACAATTAGCGGTAAAGAAGAAGGTGTTCGCATATTTGACTCCGTTGATTTAAAGAAATCAGGAAAAGATGAAATATCAATCGAATGGAATGGAAACACGACAGACGATGCATTAGCTGACAGTATAGTCTCTACAATCTTGCAGATCGAGTCCCATCCTGCTTCAGTCAAAATGACAGTACACAATCACAATCATGATCACTCAAGAGCTGATATAACACAAGAAGAGCAAGAAAAGTTCGTTACAGAGTTCCTGTATCAATACTTCACAGAAGAAGATTCAAATTCTAATTTTGTGAAGAATCGCGGTGATGGCACTCTTGATATTCACTTTGAGAACACTGTCGCTAACATTAATCCTTCTACCATGGTAATTCTTCCTCGTATTGATATCTTTAAACGTTTTAGGAACTAGTAACAGAATCCCAAGATTTGAAGAAGAAGTTACAGCCGTTACTTAATGAGCTTATGCTTGTAACAGAAAACTTTAATGCATTCTTTACGAACAGCTCCAAAGATACGATGGACCAAGACTGATACTGTTAAGCACAACATATGAAGTATGATAAAAGAGAATGTATTTATTTTCACAGGAAAGCGTCCTGTTTGTACTTGTGATATTCAGGACGCTCTAGAGATGCAACAGCGACTTTAATGTCCATTTTTATATCAGCGATTAAAGCATCGAGCGACGAGTAATTCTGTTCATTCCGGACGAAGCCCATTACGATAACTTTGAGAGTGGCACCATAAAAATCCCTCCCAAAATCGTGAATGACGTGAACTTCAGCTGATTTCCTTTCATTCTTATAAAACGGATTCCACCCAACAGACATCACCATCGGATAGACGCCATTAGGAGAAAAACCTGAAATAGAGGCCCAGCCAAAGTAGATCCCTGTCCCTATTTCCTCTGATAGATTATCTGCAATGGACTCATGAAAGTTCGCTGTCGGTATTCCCAATTCTTTACTTCCTCTACCAAATCCCTTGACAACTTCCCCTCTTAAATAAACTGGAAAGGGCGACAACGGCTCATCCGGCCCAACGATCAGAGGTCTCGTGCTTTGCGAAGTATCGTCAAGTTTTTCAACCATTTCGTGCCAAAACAGAATTAAAACAAAAATAACACGAAACGTTGTGACTTTGCAAGAGAAATATCATTCTTCGATTCTTAAGGAACCCAATTTGAAACTTGTAACTCATTTTTATATTGCGACAGAAGCAAATCGACAAAATGGACACGCTGATCAAACCAGTAAATGCTAGCGATATTAAGAACAAGATCAAGAGAGGCCAAATACTGGCAAAGCAGATGGAACTGAAGTCAAAGATCAAACAGAAGATACGCTTTAAACGCCGTCAATTGGAGCAAGAGAATCCAGAGCTGAAGGAAGAACGCCAAAAGACAAACATCCCAAAGACTCTGGAGAACATGCGCGAGGAAGATGATACTGTTCCGGAGGCTGAAGATCCTGAATTGGCGGCTGATGAGGAATCTGATGAATTGGCAGAGTATTTCGTTAAGGGTAAAGAACCGAAAGTCCTGGTAACGACAAACAAACACGCGAAGAAGGTCGGATACGCTTTCGCTGAAGAACTCGCTTCCATATTCCCAACAGGAGAATACATCAAAAGGAAGCCACAGTACGACATTAAGCACATTGTCGAGTTCTCTTCTAATCGTGGCTACACTGACGTGCTGATTGTGAATGAAGACCACAAGAAGCTGAACTTATTGACGCATATTCACTTACCAAATGGTCCAACTGCAGTTTATAAGCTGACTTCTGTCAAGAGCAAATCCAATATTAGAAATCACGCAAGAGCCTCCGACTACAAACCAGAACTGATTCTGAACAATTTCACCACCAGAATGGGCAGGCAAATTGGCAGGATGTTCATGTGTTTATTTCCTCATGTTCCTGAGTTCCAGGGCAGACAAGCTGTCACTTTTCATAATCAGCGAGACTTTGTGTTCTTCAGACGACACAGGTACATTTTTAGACCAGGCAAGGAAGGAAGCGAAGAAGCAAAGGCAGAGTTACAAGAAATAGGACCGCGCTTTACTTTAAAGATTCAGTCTCTGCAGAAGGGTGTTTATGATCTAGAGAAGGGCGATTACGAATGGATAAGAAAAGCAAAACAGGACGGTCGCAAGAAGTTTGTTCTGTAAATTGGGTCAATAGAAAATTACGCTTCGCAATTTTTGCTTATCATGATTGAGGTCGTGTACTGCGCAGAGTGTGGATTGCCACCAGAGTATTGGTAATCTATTTTTAGCACCTTCCCAATTAATAAATACAAATTCCGTTTGTATAGTGAATACAATTCTAATACGCAAAAGACAAAATGTAAAGCGTGGCTCAAAGAGGATCAAGTAGAACTATTCAATCGATTGTTCCCTGAGGAAGCAGTAACTGAAGCACTGGAAAACACCACATTAGAAGAAGTCAAAGAAGCAAAAGAAGAAGTATCACAACCGCAACAGCCCCAAAAGAAGAAGCTGCAGAAGGAAAAGAAGGTCACAATCAAGATGACCTCCAGAAATAAGAAGAAGAGCATCACAACCATTCAGGGGCTGGAGCATTTCGACGTGGATTTAAAGAAGGCAGCCAAATTGTTTGCCAATAAGTACGCTTGCGGCTCCAGTGTCAGTAGAAATGCACAGGGAACAGAAGAGATTACCATTCAAGGAGATGTTCAGGATCAAGTCAAAGAGCTGATCGTTACATCGTTCAGTATATCAGCGGCTCTGATCGAAATTGCGCCTCCAAAGAAATAGAAAGTCGACATTTTTTTTATTTTTCGTTCAGAATTGAAGCTTTTGTCCTTCGCAGTGTCCAATGCAATCTAACCAGCCTTTTGAGTTTATATCCGTGCAGGAATTAACTGAAACGATTAAAGATAAATCCAAAATTCCTCATAAAGATTACATCGTTGTGGATGTTAGGGATTTGGATCACAACGGAGGGAATATTGTGAACTCAATAAATGTTCCTTCTGTGATCTTTCTGGATAGAGTTGATGAACTACTTAAAACTCATAAAGACACCCCATTGATTGTGTTTCATTGTATGCAGAGCCAAATCAGAGGGCCAAGCTGTGCTCGAAAGTACATTAAGCGAAAGGAAGAATTGGGAGATTCGAGCGCAGTTAAGCAGAAAGTAGCTGTTCTCGAGGGAGGATTCTTAGCTTGGGAATTATATCATCGTTCTAATGCAACTACAATGATCAGCAACTACGACAAGGAACGATGGGCAATGGGATACATTGATTGATCAACTGATTCGTCAAGTGGTAAAGTTACGGAATGTGACTCAAATAAACGCATTTCAATGCGAATATTTTCAGGTGTTATAAGGGTTTGTTGATAAGCAGTTTATCCAAAATTTGATACTCTCATTAAGTTTCTTCAACACAAGTCGATCAGGTGTTTCTTTTGAGCTTCATTGATACGAAGGTTTTGAATGAGCGACAACTAAGCCGATAAATGAGATGCTAAGAACGGTTATGGTAATAGAATTTCTTNCTGCGCTTCCACTTATTCGTTATAGTGACTGTTCTTCAACTTTTGCTTTGATTCTCTTACTTTTATACTTTTATACTTAGGGTAGCTCTACTATACGTACGCTTCTTTACTTCTGTAAATCGCTCATCTTAATATATGCTTGCAGAAGTTAATTATACTGAAGGAAGCGTTGCTGTTAAGAAGAAAAATAACTAGCATTCAGAGAAAGTTTACTCAAAGGCTTGATGGAGATTTAGTAAGAGTATATCACAAAGTCGCTTTACCATCGGTTATGTTGCTTCTACTGCTGAAATTTTACACTCTTGCGTTCCTTTGGAGGATATTGTACGCCGTATACATGCGCAGAAGTTCGAGCAGTGTACATTTGGGTGCTGAGACTGCAGACACATGGTTCGCTAGAATTGAACGAGTTTAGATTGAAATGGCTTGAAGCATAGTTAGCTCTTACTGATGACGAACATAGAAACATTGTTCAGTATTTTCTTGCTCCAATGATGATGCAGTGTATGCGCTGAGAGACTTTGAAACAAGTCGATCAGGTGTTTCTTTTGAGCTTCATTGATACGAAGGTTTTGAATGAGCGACAACTAAGCCGATAAATGAGATGCTAAGAACGGGTATGGTAATAGAATTTCTTTAAAAGCGTAATTACAGAGTTTGAACTTGATTGTTAAAGCGCATCATTTATGCGCCAAAAGTGGTTTCAGCGAGATATCCGAGCCAGTTGTAAAGTACTGCCCGTAGAAGTCACATACTTAAGTCTAGCTTTATTTTTCTGTTGAATGACGCTCAAACTGTGGCAATTGATGGCGTCCGAGTAGTGTTGTTTCAGACTGATATTTGATCTCATGCACAAACTCGATGGGTGACTACTGGAACATCCTTATCGTATGACTCTATTCCTTTATCTTTGACAAGTAAAGAACCCTATATGCTATTTTGGAGCTAAACACACTCTAACTATAAGAAAGTTCACAATCAGAGAAACAATTGGCAATAGCATTCTCAAGACTCACGCTTGAGAGTTGAATTTCGCGCATAGGGAACTTCACATGATGACCTTTCAGAATCATCCAACAGATTTGGCAAAAGTTGTCGGGACGCAAAAATTAGCGCCACCTGAAACTTGAAGTCGCTCTGTTTCAGTCAAGAAATTAGAGAAAATCAAGACTGTTCGTAATAAATTGCGTTTCAGACCATCAGAATTCAAATTATCGTTTATACACTAAGCCGCTTGATTTTATTCGTAAGAATGGTAGCTTTTTCTGAGGGCTGTTTGGTATTGCAGCAAATCTCGAGCAAGAGCGAGCGAAGATCGAATCAAACATCGAAATGTGCTGAAAACGTAACAACCAAGACGAATAGAGGTATAANAAAGTTGTTGGGACGCAAAAATTAGCGCCACCTGAAACTTGAAGTCGCTCTGTTTCAATAAAATAATAAGAGAAAATCAAGACTGTTCGTAATAAATTGCGTTTCAGACCATCAGAATTCAAATTATCGTTTATACACTAAGCCACTTGATTTTATTCGTAANTGAGACGAAATCTTGCCCCAATCAGAACTGCAATCAGCACTTTGAGTTGTTTGGTCGATAGAACGTGCTGATATCTCGACACAGTTTGTTGTTGGACGTGTGTAGAGTCTTTATTTACATGTCTTATTGCATAGCTGTAATAAAAACTTTAAAGAAGCAATCATATCAACCGAAACTCACACAGATCTTTTCTTTTTGCGCTTTGCGATTTGCCTTGGACAAAGTGTTTCTGTACTTTATTCCATAACTTACTTCGCATAGAAGAACGGACAGTGAAGAGCGGCATTTACTCGTACTTCCACGTACTTGTCGTTAATACTCGTCCTACATTCTAATCTCTGTCTAACTGTCATCATAAGCGTGCCTACACATTTTTATCTTAAGCAGAAGGAAAAAATAGTAGCTCCACGCTTATCTTTTTATATCAAACTATTAAGTCCTCTGTGATATCTTTTCGTTTCTTGAAGACAAGCTTGTTTACCGTAGTGTAGATGGTCTAGAATTCTATGCCAAAGTTTCAACTTCACAGCGTAAGCGCATCATTTATGCGCCAAAAGTGGTTTCAGCGAAATATCCGAGCCAGCTCTATAGCGCTTCCTCTAGGAGACATAGTCGTGAGTCTTTGTTTAATATTCTGTCAAATGACGCTTAAAGTTCGGGAAACGGTAGCGCGTTGGCGGTGTTGTTTCAGACTGGTGTTGGATATCATGCGAAAAATCAGAGTCTGACTTCATGGCTATCTTTTCCGTATCATTCGATTTGATTATCTTTGACAGGTAAAACATTCTATATGCTATTTTGGAGCTAAACCCACACTAACTATACGAAAGGTCACAATCAGAGAAACAATTGGCAATAGCATTCTCAAGACTCACGCTTGAGAGTTGAATTTCGCGCATAGGAAACTTCTCATGATGACCTTTCAGAATCATCCATCAGAATTGGCTTAAGTTATTGGGACGCAAAAATCAGCGCCACCTGAAACTTGAAGTCGCGCTGTTTCAATAAAATAATAAGAGAAAATGAAGACTGTTAATAAGAAATTGCGTTTCAGACCATCAGAATTCAAAGTATCATTTATTCCCTAAGCCACTTGATTTTATTCGTAAGAATGGTAGCTTTTTTGGGGGCTGTTTGATATTGCAGCAAATCTCGAGCAAGAGCGAGCGAAGATCGAATCAAACATCGAAATGTGCTGAAAACGTAACAACCAAGACGAATAGAGGTATAAGAAGCATGGATATCGTAATAGGAATACTCAAAGGGCTCGAAGCTCGAGTTTCAGCTTCGTGGCATGAGCAGCACATATAAGTGGGCTAGGTGGTTTTAGCGAGATATCTTCAACAGTTCTAACTATTTTAGTCTGACCTTCCATAATGGTCGTTTTTAATCTATTGTCTATCGATTGATAGCAAAATTATAGGCGTCTGTGACGTTTAGGTGCTGTTTCACGATAGCTCATTTTCATAGTGGACTAAAAATTCATGATATTGCGCTCCAATTCATTAAAATCTATTCTAAAACAAAGAAAATAATCAGTCTTCGATAATGATACACATTTTTGCTTAATTGAAATTAAAATGATCGAATTACGTGCTCATCTATTGGTTTTTAGAAATCGTATCCAAATGCAATAAATCTTTCCGTGTCATAGAAGCAATGTTCCAATAGTCTCAACCATGTTCTTATCGCTTAAGTTTAACGATCTGGCGCTTCACTGGGTGAGTTATGCAGGTTTGTTTCAACTTCCAGCGCCAAAGTTCAAACTTCTCCCAAAAATCAGTTGAACAAGCTGTAAAGTATAGTGAAATCAGTCTATTCAATATATACGTGATACGATTGCGCTCTTTNGAGTTTCAGCTTCGTGGCATAAGCAGCACATATAAGTGGACTAGGTGGTTTTAGCGAGATATCTTTAACAGTTCTAACTATTTTAGTCTGACCTTCCATAACCGCCGAATTGACTTTATGATCTATCGATTGATAACAAAATCATTGGTGTCTGTAACGTTTAGGTGTTGTTTCACGGTAGCCCATTTTCAAAGTGGACCTCATATTCATGATACTTCGCTCCAATTCATTAAAATCTATTCTAAAACAAAGAAAATAATCAGTCTTCGATAATGATACAACTTTTTGCTTAATTGAAATTAAAATGATCGAATTACGTGCTCCTCTATTGGATTTTAGAAATCGTATCCAACTGTAATAAATCTTTCCGTGTCATAGTAGCAATGTTCCAATAGTCTCAACTATGTTCTTATCGCTTAAGTTTAACGATCTGGCGCTTCACTGGGTGAGTTATGCAGGTTTGTTTCAACTTCCAGCGCCAAAGTTCAAACTTCTCCCAAAAATCAGTTTAACAAGCTGTAAAGTAAAGTGAAATCAGTCTATTCAATATATACGTGATACGATTGCGCTCTTTGCTATATCAGCATCTTTATTAACCGGCGGAAACGCTCTCAGTGTTGTAGAACTGTGTTTCGGAAAGTAATATCATGCAGTAGCATGACCAAGACTGACACCGGAAAGCTGACTTTCACGCTTATAAAACTTCATTTAAGGCTCTTTCAGAATCATTCATCAGAATTGGCGCAAGTTGTCGGGAAACACCATATGGCCTCATGTTCTGATCGCGATCGCGCTGATTCAATCAANCGCTCCAATTCATTAAAATCTATTCTAAAACAAAGAAAATAATCAGTCTTCGATAATGATACACATTTTTGCTTAATTGAAATTAAAATGATCGAATTACGTGCTCCTCTATTGGATTTTAGAAATCGTATCCAACTGTAATAAATCTTTCCGTGTCATAGTAGCAATGTTCCAATAGTCTCAACTATGTTCTTATCGCTTAAGTTTAACGATCTGGCGCTTCACTGGGTGAGTTATGCAGGTTTGTTTCAACTTCCAGCGCCAAAGTTCAAACTTCTCCCAAAAATCAGTTTAACAAGCTGTAAAGTAAAGTGAAATCAGTCTATTTAATATATACGTGATACGATTGCGCTCTTTGCTATATCAGCATCTTTATTAACCGGCGGAAACGCTCTCAGTGTTGTAGAACTGTGTTTCGGAANCTTATGTTTATTTAAAGACGTAACTCAACAAATTCAACGTCTTTGACTATCTATTTGAAACCACTTCCACCATGAGAATGCTTAACGTAGCGCTATCAAGCTTAAACTCCAATAGGGAGTTGAACAGCTTTTCATTTGTGATATCCATCCTTATTCTTCCATTCTCATTTGTAATTCCGTATTAATGTCAATTTTGGTTCGAATCTTGTGACCGCAAAAGTTCCAAACCCGGTTGTTTTACGCAGCGAGATCCTTTTGTGAGTGGCGTAAGTTTTCCAGGCGAATAACTGACATGTTGTTCTATTTGAGTGTAATTATCTGCTCTAATAATGGAAGCAGACGTGCATTTAATGGCCGATGATGAGGATGTTATGGATATTGATAATGATGTTGGTGTTTTAGAATCTACTGTTGAGGATTCGTTATGGAATGCATTTACGAAGGATTTGAATAATAATTATAATGATGTTGACATTTTTACTGACATTCTTGTTGTTCCTTTGCATGAAAGTGGTACTGTACCACTTCTGCCCTATGACATTGACGATTTGGCAATTAATGAGGATGAAACGAACGGCACTGAAACGTATTCCATCAAAGTTGGTGTAAACACTGGACTTTGTCATAAGAACCGGGAGCTTGCTGGGATAAAGGCAGCTCTTGAAGAGATCGCTCAAAGAGTTTCTATTATTCGCTTTTGGGCATCTCGATTTGTTAATTATGTTGCTCTATACTATTTGGAAAATAATCTTGGAATTCCAAACTTAAGCAAAAGCGCAGACGGAATGTTGCACAAATGCTTTACTATAGNCGCTCCAATTCATTAAAATCTATTCTAAAACAAAGAAAATAATCAGTCTTCGATAATGATACACATTTTTGCTTAATTGAAATTAAAATGATCGAATTACGTGCTCCTCTATTGGATTTTAGAAATCGTATCCAACTGTAATAAATCTTTCCGTGTCATAGTAGCAATGTTCCAATAGTCTCAACTATGTTCTTATCGCTTAATTTTAACGATCTGGCGCTTCACTGGGTGAGTTATGCAGGTTTGTTTCAACTTCCAGCGCCAAAGTTCAAACTTCTCCCAAAAATCAGTTGAACAAGCTGTAAAGTATAGTGAAATCAGTCTATTCAATATATACGTGATACGATTGCGCTCTTTGCTATATCAGCATCTTTATTAACCGGCGGAAACGCTCTCAGTGTTGTAGAACTGTGTTTCGGAAAGTAATATCATGCAGTAGCATGACCAAGACTGACACCGGAAAGCTGACGTTCACGCTTATAAAACTTCATTTAAGGCTCTTTCAGAATCATTCATCAGAATTGGCGCAAGTTGTCGGGAAACACCATATGGCCTCATGTTCTGATCGCGATCGCGCTGATTCAATCAAGGAAGAAAAGATTCTCGAAACAATTAGAATAAAATTGTTTCAAGTCACTATTTGAGCATCTTGTTTATTAATATTCGTAAGTTTGAGGAGTATCGCATTGAAACTGTTTTCGATATCTATTTGAAACCACTTCCACCATGAGAATGCTTAACGTAGCGCTATCAAGCTGAAACTCCAATAGAGAGTTGAACAGCTTTTCATTTGTGATAACCATCCTTATTCTTCCATTCTCATTTGTAATTCCGAATTAATTTCGACTTTAATTCGAATCTTGTGACCGCAAAAGTTCCAAACACGGTTGTTTTACGCAGCGAGATCCTTTTGTGAGTGGCGTAAGTTTTCCAGGCGAATAACTGACATGTAGTTCTATTTGAGTGTAATAATCTGCTCTCATAATGGAAGCAGACGTGGATTTAATGGTCATTGATGAGGATATTATGGATATTGATAATGATGTTGGTGTTTTAGAATCTACTGAAAAGAGTTCTCTTTGGGATTTATTTACGAAGGATTTGAATAATAATTATAATGATGTTGACATTTTTTCTGACATTCTTGTTGTTCCTTTGCATGAAGGTGGAATTGCACCACTTCTGCCCTATGACATTGAGGATTTGGCAATTAATGAGGATGTCACGAACGGCACTGAAACGTNTTCTCTTTGGGATTTATTTACGAAGGATTTGAATAATAATTATAATGATGTTGACATTTTTTCTGACATTCTTGTTGTTCCTTTGCATGAAGGTGGTACTGTACCACTTCTGCCTTATGATATTGAGGATTTGGCAATTAACGAGGATGTCACGAACGGCACTGAAACGTATTCCATCAAAGTTGGCGTCAACACTGGACTTTGTCTTGAGAACCGAGAGCTTGTTGGGGTTAAGGCGGCTCTTGAAGAGATTTCTCAAAGAGTTTCAATTGTTCGCTTTTGGGCATCTCGATTTGTTAATTATGTTGCTCTATACTATTTAGAAAATAATCTTGGAATTCCAAACTTAAGCAAAAGCTCAGACGGAATGTTGCACAAATGCTTTAATATAGTTGCATCTGGTGGTATCATCCAAAACTCAAAAGACTCTAAAAAAGCAATTGACGGTAGACTTTTGGCTGCTTTGTATAGAGATTTCGCGGAACAAAGTGAATTAAATTCTTAAAATATTCCAAGTTTAAAGGGCTTTTCTCAATTGCTGGCTGGTGTGTCAAGACAATATGAGGCTAATGCAAATACGCATGTCAAGATAAATGTTCCGAAGAAGTTGAAACGATGGATAATGTGGAAACTGGAATGCATTATACCGAAAGCTTTCAAGGCAAACACTCGCAGCGGGCACGTAGCAGACTATATTATAAGTTGTATTAAATTTGCTCAGAAGATTCTTAAGACAGAGCCAACTTTTCCTGATAAATTGCACAAATTAATTAAAAAAGTTACTAAGTTTGATCATGCTCTATTTTTCAAGTCTTTGGCGGCAGTTTCAAGAGTCACTAATGATGTTTTGTTTCTGCTTGGGCCTTTGTCTTTAGACTCTAAGAAAATGAAGATACATTTTTGTGATTATCTCGGTGTCATGCACCAAATACAGAAAGACTTCTATAATAATTTCCAGAGTGATGCCGAGTCTAGAAAAGAAGAACGAAGAACTGGAAAGGGCCTTCGCTTGTTCAACCTCCTTCCGATGACAAAGGGCCGCTGTGAAAACGTTCTTTACTCTACTGGTGGTTATTATGAACTTTTAAAATACGCCAAGAATGAACACAATCCGTTTCAAGAAGAAAACTTTCCTGTTTCATTAGTCAAATTTAAAGCAGAAGGTGTTAAGGAGTATTGGTTCAAACGCTGCATCAACGTTCAGTATTTTGAAAGTCTTGGATCTTATAGGAAGTTTGGATTCTCGTTTTACTCAGATGGTGTCACTTTGTGTCCAAACATGATCCGACCAAAAACGTTTACTCTAACAGATGATTACG
>JALGPX010000168.1:0-18659 GCA_023515795.1 Amoeboaphelidium occidentale | reverse complement strand
GGTTCGAATGGCACAATTAACTTAATAAACGCGTGTCTTCAGCTGATTCAGGCTGTGTTTGAATTAATTCTATGCACCCGGCGAGCAGTAAAGCCTTGCTTTATTTCTATCTTACTTAGTGAATTCGTGGCACCTTGTTTAAGACTCTAAGGTCACATCTAATCTCCATATGNGGTTCGAATGGCACAATTAACTTAATAAACGCGTGTCTTCAGCTGATTCAGGCTGTGTTTGAATTAATTCTATGCACCCGGCGAGCAGTAAAGCCTTGCTTTATTTCTATCTTACTTAGTGAATTCGTGGCACCTTGTTTAAGACTCCAAGGTCACATCTAATCTCCATATGTCACATTTACAGTCACGTTGACAAGCGATACTATTGTAGATTATCGCGTGACTATATGCACTTTAACTTTAATGACGCGTGACACGTGGCGCGTAGATCTTCCCCCTGATGTGCATACACAAAAGTGACCAAAAAGTCATACAACATAACCCCCCCCCCGTTTTGGGATATCTCATCGAAATGGAAACAACAACAAACAATGATGCTCAATTGATTTCTTTAACGTGTAAATAAAACATCTTAATTAACACACTTCCTTGAATCCTTCGTTGAAATCTGTTCTGTACTATAACAGAATTAAAGGTGATTTGGCAGAATTTAAAAGATGAGCATTACACAGCTTCTCCCGTTTCAATTACTTATTTCATCAGCCCTTTTTTAAAAATTGTTTATTTCTCAACTTTTTTAAACCTTCACATAGACACTATACCCATGCTCTTCATGTCCCTCATTTAAACCTGCACCTAAAATATCCACATTATCAGCCTGACACTTTAATGCGGGCAATTTCACGAATCCTGACTGTAGTGGCACGCACAGATACTCCAACATTACAGTTTCCTGCGGACACATGATCATTCCATTTTGTGAACTTTTCAATCCAGAAACTACAAATGATTCCGAAGAATCCATCGCAATCTTCAACTTCAATACTCTAGAAACAGAATTATTCCTCAGAGTATACTTCAAATGCAAAGGTTTATGCAAATGAGCAACATCATTATACTGAGCCATTATAGAAACTGTATTTGGATTCAGAGTAATAGTGGGCAAATGTATAGAAACAGAATCTTTAGAATCTTGTAATAAAATCGTAACTTGACCCAACGATAAATCTATACTCTTGACTAAATGTAAACGATCATATTCAACACAGAATCTCAACACTAGACTCTTCTCATCATTACTACCAGCCGGCAATGTCATGACAAGGTTGCCATCATTCAATGGAACCATCGATACTTTAATCGCCGCCGTCGTCGTCGAAGAAGAAGAAGTAGTAGAGGATCCAGCTTCAAAGTATCCAATATCATTCAATTTAACAGTTAAATCTCTACTTGATCCCAAATTACTCAAAGTATAATGAACAGTATAATAAACCCGAGTCAAACTTTCTGAATTTGTTACAGAATCGTCCGCATGATTAGACAATGGCTTTAATCCCATACAGACACTCTTGTCTTCTTTTTCTAGTAATGATTTTAATAACTGATGATCCTGTTGAATGCCTTTAAAACAAACAACCACAGGATTCTGAAACTGCAACTCTTTATCCACACCAGTGTTATTATTACTCAGTCTAATCCTCAACATTTTCTTGATCAAAAGAGATTCTGCTTCATTATCCACTCTAACCCAAAACGCAAACTTGTTTCCATCCTTGTTGAGTTTAATTGTAATACTTTTTTCTTTGACTGAATTTCTCTCTAAACCAACCAACCCTTTTTCTTCTTCTTCTTCTTCTTCTTCTTCTTCTTCTTGATGATGATGATGAAATCCCACATCCAACTCAACTCCATCTCTTCCAACTCCTGATCCTCCTGATCCATTCACAACTTGACCTTCAATCAAACACTCCTGATTCCAAACCAACACTCCATACACCAATTCAACATTCAAACTTGAAGTAGTAGTTGAAGTTTTACTATCAACAACATGAACAAATTCATCATCATTATTATTATTATTATTATTATTATAATCATCCCTTGAAAACTTCAACTCTAAATCACATAATCCTTCTAATCTACTCTTCAACACCAACCCATCCAGCACAACTTTGGATATAGATTCTTCCTTATTATTATTATTATTATCATCAACATCATCAACATCATCAACAACATCAGAAAGAGAGAAACTTCCTTTAATTATTGTAGTATTTGACTCATTCTTCTCCAAAAGACAATTTACACATNCAACTCTAAATCACATAATCCTTCTAATCTACTCTTCAACACCAACCCATCCAGCACAACTTTGGATATAGATTCTTCCTTATTATAATTATTATTATTATTATCATCAACATCATCATCATCAACAACATCAGAAAGAGAGAAACTTCCTTTAATTATTGTAGTATTTGACTCATTCTTCTCCAAAAGACAATTTACACATAAACTTGTACTTTCTACTGAACCATCTCTAACACCACCACCAGCACCAGGACCAACAACACCATGCAATTTAACTTTACATTCCTTCTCAAACACATTATTCATTCCATCATCATCATCATCATCATCCATAAGTTGTAGTATAATCCTAAACTGAACACAATCTTCTTTTTGATTGAATTTAACTACAACTCCCAAATCACAAAAACTATTCAATTCAGCCAAAGACAACTCAACTGAAGTAGTAGTAGTACCTTCTAATCCAACATNCATCATCATCATCATCATCCATAAGTTGTAGTATAATCCTAAACTGAACACAATCTTCTTTTTGATTGAATTTAACTACAACTCCCAAATCACAAAAATTATTCAATTCAGCCAAAGACAACTCAACTGAAGTAGTAGTAGTACCTTCTAATCCAACATTACCACTTCTATTACCACAACTACAACAACTACTGATGAGAAGAAACATTTTCTTGTAATAACACTTGGAATATTCTTTATAATCCTTCATTTCTTTAAAATTCTTCAACTGCATTTCATACAAATGATCCAATAAATAAGGATTAACAGAATAATGTAATTCCAATGATTTCAATATTTTAATGGAATCCTGATATTTCTGCTGTTTATAATAAACCAAAGAAAAGAAGAGCAATACAAAATTCAATAATCTCTTCTTAGTAGTAGTAGTAGTAGTAGATAAATGCTTATAACATTGAGTCAATACTTCAATACAACACAATAACGACAACGACAACGACAACTCTTCATCATCATTTTTAGTCTTGAATAAATAAATGGAAGCAGAGAGTAAAAAGTAAAAAACTGGCAAATGTACACCAGAATAGAAATAAGTAGAGTTAGTAGAAGTATAAGGATTAGAAGGAGTAGTAGAAGTATAAGGATTAGAAGGAGTAGTAGTAGTAGTAGTATTAGTAGTAGTAGAACCAGAGATTAACAAGAAGACATCATTTAAAGAAGCATCTACAACTACTTTTCCTATAGGAATATTATTCAATCCATTAAAAGAAATACTTGGCATAACAGATTGAGTAAATCCTACTTTAGAATTATTATTATTATTATTATTATTATTATTAGAATGATAACCAGTACTTATCAACAATTGACCAAAGCAATAAAACCACCATCCAATCCTTTTATAATCATTTGGATTCGATAAAGTGTTCAAATGTCTGTTTAGTTGATAGAGAGCATTAATATTCTTTTTGAGTAGATATAATTTAATTAATTTAAAATTAACAAAATCTAGTAATTCCTCTGAAGTATCTGAAGATGACGTCATCACTAAATAACTATATGTCTGCAAGTAATATGATTGTGATTCTTCCATCTGTTGTAATCCTTCATAGAATAATGCCAATTTGAAATCATAGTAATTCTGTAATTGAGTGAATTTCCTTCTTTTCAATAAACAAGAATTAATTTTATCTTTTAAAAGTTTTAAATATTCTTCCTTATTTGAGGAATTGATGGTGATGAGTGGATGAGTTTGTAGTCTGTTGTAGTATTCAATCAAACTATAATGTTTCTTCTTCTTCTTCTTCTTTAAATTGGAATTAGTGGAATTAGTGGAAGTGGAAGGAATGGATTCAAATTTATCAATTAGATTATTCATTTTAGGAAAAAAGATGAAATACTTTCTTATTCTTCCCAATCACAATCACAATCACAATCACAATTTAAAAGAATGTCTTCTTCTGTTGGTCCTGGTAGAATTCGCCCCTTTCAATTACAAGATTGCAATTCTAAGGAATGGATGAGTCATCATAAACATTTTATTTTATTAACTAAAAGTGGTAAACCTGTTTATACTTTGTATGGGAATGAAGAATCAATGTCTTCTTTAACTGGAATTATTTCCTTATTACTAGGAAGATATGAACAGGATCAGCAGGATGATGTACTAAAGAGTATTGAATGTATAAATGGATCCAGAATAATGTTTTTATCACGAAATGGATTATATTATTGTTTATACAATGACTCCTCCTGTTCTACTTCTACTTCTACTTCTACTTCTTCAGCTACTGTACTAAAAGAATATCTTGTTTACTTTCACTTGATGGTTGTTGCTCTAACTACACAGAAACAATTGAAGAGAGTATCACCCAACTTTGATTTAAGAAGGTTTGATTCTTATTGTGTTGTTTAACTTTTTGTAAAGATTGCTCGGTGGTACGGAAAATGTTTTGGATTACTTGTTGACAAGTTTAGATAGAGAACCTGGTTTCATGTTACAATCTGTAAATTCATGTAGATTACCTCAAACACTACGGCATTCTGTTTGTCAGTCTCTGTTGCAACAATTACAGCATTCTTCTATTCTATTCTGTTTATTAATGGTAAAGTATCAATTGGTTGGGATTTGTAGGCATCACTCTCATCATGTCCATCCTATAGATTTACTATTGTTGTTGTCTGTTGTTCAGAGCTCTTCTACTTTCAAGTCAGTGCCAGAAACTTGGTTGCCCTTGTGTTTGCCTAAATTCAACTCTGATGGTTATTTGTATGTTTATATCTCATTTCTTGTGCCACAGTATCCTTCTCGTGCTTCTGATTTGTGTTTATTGATTGTGTCTAATGATTCACAGTCATTTCAAGAATTACGATTGAAGAGGCAACGATTAGTTGAACAGATGCAGTATAGTGGTGCCTTGTTTCTGTTGCAAGATCAATTAAGGAGGAATATTGCAACAACATCTCAATCGTCTGCTAGTGAGTTTGGGATGAGGTATTATTTGTACAAGAGTAAAAAGTATTCTCAGTACATTGAATCTTCTTCTTCTTCTGATGATTATGATTATGAGCAGCAGCAGCAAGATGGAGATGGTTCTACGGAAAGGGTTGAGTACTTGAAATCTATAATGGGAGTCAGAGATTTGTTGACTAATGGGAGTTTACTTCAACAACAACAACAACAACAACAACAACACCAACAAAATGAAAAGAATAAGAATGGTGGTGATTTGGTGTTTGTGTCTAATGAGAGGATAAGTGTATTGGGATGGATAGATTCGGCTGCTTCTAATAGCGATTCGTCATTGTTTGAAGTGTATTGTGTGTTTGGGCCTCTGGTTACTAAAGGTAATGCTGTTCATTCAGTTAATAAGTTGTTGAAGTGGATAAAGAAGGAAGAAGAGAATTTGTTTATAACTAATGCACCGACAATGAAAGTTACATGAGTCTGAAAGAAGGTTAATATAATAGAGTAAAGCTTGAATCAAGTCAAGTTGAGGTTGCTCATGTGACCTCTCTCTGCCGCGCGCATGTGTTTTTCCCCCCGATCACACAGTCTCTATTTGAAACTGAGTCAATCTTTTTGAAGAGGAATTTCACGTTTACTTTTATTATGAATTCATCGTCGTTGAATGTTCTAAGATCGCTGGCTTCTGCGATCACTGATAGTTGGAAGTTGATTAATGTTGTGTCAATGAGTTCTGGAAGGGCTGCTGCAGTATCACTACAGAATATCAGGGCTAGAGGTTCACAAGCAATCAAGTCTGCAGTTGCTATAGAACAGAAACCACAGCCAAATCCAAATCCAAAGCAGCTTCCTCAACGTACTGCGAATGGAGAAGAGAAGCCTGTGCAGTTCAAGGTGCCAAAGTATCCAATTGTTCTGTGTCATGGGCTGTTTGGTTATGATTATTTGGGTGTATCTGCTACACCTTTGTTGCAGAAGCACTACTTTTACGGTGTCAAGGAAGCACTGGAGAGTTATGGATGTACTGTGTATGTTTCCAAGGTGCCTGCTACTTCTAGTATTGAAGAGCGAGCAAGAGAGTTGAAACGGTTTCTGGTGGAACATAACGGTGAGAAGGATGTGAATTTGGTGGCGCACTCGATGGGTGGCTTGGATGCTAGGTTCTTGGCTAGTCATTTATCGAAAGGAGTTAATGTTCGGTCTATAACTACGATATCCACACCGCACAGAGGATCGCCAGTTGCTGATTTCTTTATGGATACATTTGGAATTGGGGCAAAAGGACTGGTGATGGAGGAATTAGGAAGAGAATCTACTAAAGAAGGAGCTAATGCTTCAAGAGATGATTCTCTCAAGCGACTATTGGATTTACTTGTTAGAATGGTTGATGCACCAGCGTATGGTAATTTGACTTCAAAGTATCTCACTCAGACATTCAATCCTTCTACTCCAGATAATGCAAATGTTCTGTATTACAGCTATGGTGGATTTGTTCAGAGGCCAAGTTCGCTATCATGGCTGCGAGTACCATGGGAAATTGTTTATCAGAAGGAAGGAGATAATGATGGTGTTGTTTCTATTTACTCTTCGCGCTGGGGTAAATTCATTCGTAGTGTTGAAGGAGATCATTTCTTTTTGAAGAGGCATATACCACCGACACTGGAAGAAGCAGCAGGAACACCCTCAAAGGCTGATAATTCTACACAGGCTGATTCACATGTTCAGACTGTATTGAAACTACTGAAAGCCATAAGAGCATCAAGTAATATTGTTGCATCATCATCATCATCGTCGCAACCACAACAGCAATTCTATAAGGAAATTGTTGATGCTCGGCTTAAAAGAATAGGACCAGCTAGTGCTGCTAAAGAAGGCCACTACTATGGCTTGGATCAAGAGTATGATGATACAGACGATCTACGGAAAACGTGTCTCTACATGGACATTATGAATCGTCTTGCAGAAGATGGTCTTTAGGCATCATACCATCACCAATTTTTATAATCACAAGAAAATATTCTATTCATATATCTCATTCACTGCAACGCAATAAAAACGCAATTATGTTCATTTCTTTACATTCTTCCTCTTCCGTAGAATGTCTTCAGACGATCGCCAACAGCGCAAAGAAAAGCTTGAACAGTTACGGCAGAAAATCAAAGAAACTGAACAACTGAACCAGGAGGACATTCAAAAGGAAGAACAACGGAAATCCATTACAAATGCGGAAATACAAAAGGCAAAGAATAAGCAGAAGAAAGCACAAGAGGAATTGGAACGATTAGAAGCGGAAAAGAACGAAGAGGATTATGATCGCTTACGGAGGCTGAAGTACACAGCAGAAGAACACGAGGAATGGAATAAACGGGAGCAGAAGAAAAGGCAGAACGAAGAAGAAACTAAAAAGGGCTTAGGAGGATGGGATGAAGCGAATCTGAAAAAGCACATGAAGCTCGTTAAAGATTTGAAGCCCAACCTGGAGGCATATCAGCGACAGAAAGCAGAAAATGGTGGCGTATATCATGACGCCAATTCTTTGGAATACGGTACAGACTCTAAGCCAAGTGATGCTGCATTAGAACGTATGCAAAAGGATCTATTCAAACAATTGGAATCTAGAGACAAGAGGTCAAAGCGTCGCAAGCTTGGGCCTGAAGAGGATATCATGCACGTTAATGATGCTAATCGAAGGTTTAATGATAAGCTTCAACGGTAAGATCGTTTAGTTTTGTGGAATAATTAATATTCTAGCGCGTATGACAAGTACACAGAAGACATTCGTGATAATATTAAGCGGGGGACTGCGCTATAAGTTCTTATTGAACATATTTGCCTGTCTCAAGCCATCTCTTGTATGCTTCTTGCGTTTTTGTTGGAATAGGCTCAAAAGCTGAAATAGATTTTGCTGCATTTACGTGCTTCTCATAGATTGCTTGGTCCTTTGCGTCATGAATGAAAACCAAGTTTTTGGCGTTTGATATGTATTCTTCGTAGAAATTCTTGTTGTACTGGTCGGAATTATTGTCTGATTTAAGAAAGAAGTCTGAACTTGTTTGAGAAACATATCTCTCGTATTCTGCCAATTCTTCAGGTGATACTGAGGGTTCCAACGATTTTTGAGCTAATGCGCTGGTAGACAATGGACCTCTGCCTTTCTTTTCATTTATAGTGCCAGTAGTTGATAACACAGTAGTGCGTTGATAAGCTGGTTGACTCGCAGGAGAGCCGGCAAAACTATGAGCTTTCTTTCTTGATATATCATGACTGTTTTCGATAGAAGTAGAATTGCTTGAAGTTGAAGATTCGGTTTTAAACGGCGAATAGAAAGGGTCAGGCGAAGACTCTGCGTGATCGTCTAATCCATAAAACATAAAGTGATCTTTAAATGATGTATATCTTCCAACATCATAGAATAAAGAGAATGGAACAGATACATTCTCTACGTCAATTTTCTTGTCTTCGCTACCCTCTTCTTTGCTAAACAAATCTTCTCGAAACCACTGTCTGTAATTTTTTGCTTGTCTCTTTTCTCTTGGGTCGTCATTATGTAAATAGTAATCAGTAGACAGTTCCCATATCGTAGGCATATCTTCTCTTGATACAAAATTTCCAAGAAACAAATTGATAGCATCTTGCTTTTCTGCGTCTGTGAAGGAGTTGTTGTAATAACGTTTGATGGTTTCAATCATGTCTCTAGATTGAGAGCTCCAAGCATTTGTTTTCCTATAGCTTTCCATAGTATTCACTAAAGCCGAACCTCCATACTGCAATGCAATGATGTCTCCATGATCATGATACATTTGCATAAGCAGTTTTGTTGCTCCACAATCCATTGAAAGCTTAGGTGTATCTATGAGTCCAAGAGCATAGAGTTGATTGGACAATGCAACCTTGCCAAGTATAAATTGAGCAGCATTGGTTCGGTCTAGACAATCGATACAATTAGTTCTAACAACGCCAGATTGCAGAACTGGCTTCCCTCTGTATTCTTTATCAGGAGATGTTAATAAATGCATATATGGTTCCGCTTTAGAGTGAAAGAAGTTTGTCTTACTCAAAGTCTTTTCAGCAATCTGTTCAAGAAGCCCTAAAACATCTGTGTCTGATGATTTTGCTGCCCGGCTCATATCAAAAGCGATATAATTTATCTTCTTATCTTCAGGGAGAAACTGGTTCAAGTATTTTATCGCACTAGTATACTCATCCAATAATAAGCTTTCTCGTTTCGTGCTCTCTTTATGTTTGACCAGATTCAAAACTATCACCGGTGCAGCGTACCTCTCAAACATATTCTCGAAATGAAGAGCCGTTGCAGTATAGAAAGGATCGAGTATGTTGATTCTAATTGGCGGTTTTGGAGCCAGGTTTGTATTTTCCTGAGACCAAAATAATGGAATCGATCCTCGATGCTGAACATAAGAAGTGTAAGCAGCCTTATCATTTTCTCTGTGTGCAAAATAAGCGTCGTGAACAATTTGTTCCGTTTCAACATCATTCGCAACATAACCATCATCATTAATTCCTCGCTTGAGAAATCTTGCTCCAGCAAAATGTCTCGACCTTCTAGCAATCAACGTGATAAAGATTGTTCTTCCTGCTACAACAAGCCTAGACTGTAATAGGAATCCATAAATTAAAGGCAAAGTCCAAGGCGCAGTCCGTGTAACTGCCGTGAAACCAACTCGGAGCAAATAATAATTCCAAACGAACATATCATTCAACTCATTACCACAATTATGATCAGAAGTTAAATTGTGTTGTAAGCTGTGCGTAAGATCATAAGTATACGAAAAGTAAAAGTTCCTGGTCAAGTCGACACTGCTGAACATATCAATATAGCGAGCTTCGTCTGGCTGTCTGTCGATCTTGTTGGCTGGCGTGATGCTAACCAACTGGGCCTCATCGATTTTGTAAATGAAATGCCCTCCAATTACTGCAATGATACTCGCCTTGGTTATGATGTACACATAATATCCCTCCAGAAAGTGCACAAATCCTGCGATACCAAACAAAGACGTAACACGCTTCAGACCGCCAGTGCTCTTGTTACCATCATCCATCATTTGTAAGAACTCTTTTATCTCTTCTTTGCTGTACACAACAGAGTCTTCTACCAGAGAAAGCGCTCTTACTACAGTCCTGTCAATTTTGAGTATTCTAAACTCCCGCTCGGAAGCATCAGATCCAATAAAGAAGAACCTCTGAAGGGTAACGCACAAGTTTATTTTAATATTACCGTCCTGGTTTCATACAAAGTTATTTTGCAAAGTTTGTGGAACGGCATTACAGAAGTTCAGCTTCTTTCGATTTCAGGACAGAATTGCGGCGAGCTTGTTCGTACTCTTTTGGCACCGACGGCCACAGCCCAGCTTTTGATAAAATCTTTGAAACGGTCAATGATGGTTCTGCGCCTACGCTTATCCAATGCTTCGTCTTCTCAAAGTCTAATGTGATATGCTTTGTTCCTTTATCAGTTGGCATTGGCGAGAATGTTCCCAATACGTCGTGAACACGCCCATTTCTTCTGAATCTCGCCTGAGCCACAACGATATTGTAAAATGGAAATCCATTCTGTCCAAATCGCTGCAAGCGGAGCCTCAGAGGTCCAAAGTCTGCGAGTTTCGTAAATTTCTTTCGAATTGCGATCGTCATAAATCAGTTCAAGGAGAACATGTCGACATTCAAAGATAGAAAGCGAGATAAATTGAAGGAGCTCAGGAAAATTGAGTTGCCCAAGATGGAAAAGAAGGATATCAATATAGAAGAATACGTAAATGCGCGTGAACAAGAGATCAGAGCTATGGAAGACGCTTTGAAGAATTCTGTATCTATCATTGGGCAGAGGGCATATCAAATGCTTCCAAGGCTGCTGCGACGGAGGGCTGCTGGAAATAATCCAAAGAAAATGCCGTTTGGTTTACGCGGGTTTGGGAAAATAGACGAAGCAAGTGTGAAGAGGAAAAAGCGTAGGTTTCGATGCAAACCAAGACTGTGGTTCAAGAGACAGAACACTGGCAAAAGACTGAAAGCAACGCACATTTGGCACGCCAAAAGGTTCAGGATGGTGAATATATGGGGGCATAGGATAGCGTTGACGACTAACGAAAAATCAAGACGGCGCTTGCTTCGTGCTGCTTGTAAAACATGTGTTATACATGATGCATCATACTATGCTTGTATTCAAATGAATAAGGAAGAGTTGAGGAGTATGGTAGATCCAAATGATCAGAGACTTGGCTCAGGAGATATCGAGATTGTTTTATATGAACCAAATGGCTTTCCGTTTAAATGCTTGGGGCCTGTCTTTGTAGATGCTGAATTTAAAGTTTACGCCCATCCTGAAATTGTGTCAAAGCTACCAGGAAATTCACATGAAGATTTGTGCATGTTTGAATTGCGAGGCCCTCAAACGCAAGACTTGTTATCTAAGATTGAATTATCTCCACAGTGTAAGGTGTTTTCGGTCAAACGATCCTGTGAGAGTACAAGTGGTGTAAATTTGATAATTTCGCAAGTTGAAGCAAAGGAATACTGGAAGAAACTTGTCTTTCGCAATCACAGAGTCGCTGGCATTGATAATCTGCATGTAATTTCTACAGAAAGCGGCCAGCCTTGTTATCCTTTCGATTATGCCGGTACTCACGGATTTAAGTCATATTGGGAGCGCGTATCTGTAGAGATGAAGGAGAAGCACAATGCCAAACCGCCTGCGAAACGACCTGATTACAAAAAGCTAGGTATTGAAGATCCTTTCGATTTGAAGTTGGCTGATGATGCATGGGTTGTTAGAGGACATTCTCTCCTTTCATTCTTCAAAGATAACATAGATTTTGGTTTTGAAGATCTTACTTCCAAGTGTTCGGAAAGATTTGGTATTAGCAGAGATATATTTTCCGATTTGTTACCAAAAGCATACTTCGAAGTTGAGCTCGACATTCATAGAGGAGCTATACAAGACATTTGCCGTATTTTTACAAAAGAAAAAGAGCATTGTGGATATGTAACATCATCTATGTTTAGTCTTCGAAGAGGTCACGCTTACGGAATTGGAGTTGTGAACTTAAGCGCGATAAAGAAGCTTAAAGAAGCACGATCTAATGTTGTCCTAGTCAAGAATATCACTAGCAACACATTCAGAGAAGCTAAATTGAGTTTGATATATTTACCATAAAGAAATTATTCACACCAGCCTGAATTCTATCACGAAAAACACTCGCGAGAGATCTCTTGTCCTTCCAACAAAAGTAACTCCTTGGCCATTCAAGTATTTTTCCACTTTTACCTTCAGGCCCATGTTCAACTCGAATGTGTTCCAATTGACATAAGGAGAAAACCAATCGAATTTGTAAATCAGATTTGGTTTGAATGTGAATGCTTTTCTGTTGGGCTTTTGTAAAAAGTGACTTCTTCTCTTGGATTCTGAAGTTAAATTGTTAGTTTGCATCGAAGTATCTTCAGTTATGACGTTTTTGTGTGACATCAGGACGCTGTTTGAAGATTCTATGCGCATCACATTTATGGCGCAGAGTATAGGTGAATATATCATAGGATACCTTCCATTACTCACATCAGCATTTTTTGCGTTCAAGTTCTCTACATGAAGCCCAGGATCAATGAACTTTGCGAACTCAACCAAGAGCGATGTGAAGGGTGGGGTTGTAATCGGCTTTCTGAACTCTGCCCCAAGCATCAGATCATCCCCATTAACTTCTGACTTAAACATTCCTTCAATTTGAATAGAAAAGAGCCTCTTCTTCGTTCCAAAGTAGTCATCTGAGAGGTGCAGCAGCGTTACGTCATGCTCCTTATGGAAATTCTTGACCCTTACCAAGATTGAACCTTTAAAGTGATCATTCTCTATATGAAATCCCTTCTCAGTATTCACAAAATCTGTTATATCGGCTGCAGATGAACTTTCTAGTTTAGAATTTACGAAGACGCTAAGCTGTTTCATCGTTACAAAAATTCACTCTGCTATTTATAGTTTTAATTCAAAATGGAAAGCGTATCTTCTGCAGTTGGAACAACTTCAGTACCATCATCAGTAAGAAGGCAAAGTACCCTGCAGTTTATGCAGTTTGCTTACGATAATGTTGATAACATGGATGATTTTATCAAGCAGTTCTCAATACCTGCACCTCCACCTCCAAAACTTGGGTGGGCTTCTGATATCAATGACACCGTACGAGCTGTTAATATCAAGAATATCATGTCATCGAATGAGTTGCTCAATATTACCGCTGCTCCTCCTGCACCGTTAAACGCAATGAAACAAGTCGTTGGACTGAAAGACGATAAGAAAGAAGTTCCTGTTCATGTCTCTTTAACATCAAACTCACTTGCAGAAGAAGTAACGATAAAAGCTGATACTTTGTTCAATGCACCAGCTTATGCCGCTCCTCCTGCTGCATTGGAATTCGCTGAGAAGGAAAGTCTCACGAAGAAATCAAGTTCTGGTGTCATGACAAACTATGGGTCTTTGAGCGAATTGATCTTATCAGAAGGATCCCCTATTAAAGGCGGAATGGACGTATTGTCACCTGAAGCTATGGCATTTGATGCAGATTTAGGACTACCACCGCCATTATCAGCAACTTCTCCACTTAGAGAGGTTGTTCATGCAGAGAATCATGATGATCACGAGTCTGGAGAGATTACTCGTGAAACCTTGGTTGAGCCAGTAAAAAGCGAAAATGTGAGGCCATTCTCTCAAATGAGCATTGCTGTCGAGAGCTACGAAAACACTACTAGAATCGAGTCCATGATACTGGAAGCCCCAACAAGACCGCTATCAGTTAAGACGATAGATATGATGGATAGATATGATGCAAGCAACTCACTGCTGAAAAGGCTTCATGTTATGTTTCATGAGAACGCCAAAGGCACCAGTGACGCAAAAGTTGTGCAGCCATCAACCGAAACAGAAGCTTCGACTGTCAACAATGATATAATCCCTACTATGGATCTTTATGTGTATAGTATTGATGGCAGATGTGTCAATGTTACCGTCTCCAGAAGCGCTACTATTGGAATGCTGAAACGACAGGCCGCTGCATTGTTGACGCTGGAGCAAGATTTGTCATACTATGCCATCACAATCGATTCCGATAGTAAAGGAGTCATAATTCCCGATGAAAAAATTACGTTTCAAGACTGCATTGATTCTTCATGGAGCAACTTCAGAGTCATATTTGAAAGGATACTGCCAAAGATTTTTTCAGTTAAAGTTCAAATTGAAGAGAAGGAGGAGCCCAGAGAAGCTCTGGTGTCCCTATTTACATCAGTTGGTAAGGCTGTGAACATTATCAAGCCTAGCGATCCTTCAAATTATACTCTTTTCAATTCAGACTCGTTGTTAGACGGATTAGAGTTTGATGAAACTCCATTTTCGGCAACACCTACGACATCTAACTATGTAGTCAAGTTAAAAAGAAGAGAATCCTTGGCTTCAACCAAAAATCTAGTATCCGTTTTTGTGTATGGTGGCTTCAAAAGAGTGTTTCCTCTGCCCGTTGGCGCAAACAGTTCTCACTTGATATACGCTTTTACAAAATCATTAGGGATATCTGCAAAATTAACAGAATCATTCAGAGTTGGTTATTGCGATGATTCATACAATGTGACGGCGGTATTTCTGCCAGAGGGAAAATTTGAACAGAACGATTACAAATTATGCTTGGTAGATTCCAATTGCAAGATACTGCATGTGGCCACGCTTGATTATTTAGTTAGTCGCAACGAGTTTTTTGCCGAAAACGAGGAGCCAAAAGATGTAAGAAAAACTAACCTGAGCGTTAGGAGCAGAAATCAAACTAGAGACAACAAAGTGGCTGACGCAAAACCGCAACAGCGGGGAGAAGATCCTCTTAAGGATGCAAACTTAAAGCGGGATAGTAAAAGTGGATTATTTTCGTCACAGGTAAAAAGTTGCCTGTTAGTAAAGCGATTAATATGTTTAGGAGTTGAAAACGATCTTACAAGATCAGCCATCAGAGGAACAAAGTTCAGACAGTGAATTTGATGACATTATTACTCGCCCACTTCAGCAGCTCTCGCAGATCGAAATTACTGGCGATTCAATTACACAAAACGACAAAGACAACGAAAATTTAGAGAGAAAAAGAATCGGAAAACTCAGCAACATGCTTGGAATCGATAAAAATGATGACATTGCCAAATTACTTTTAGAAACAACAAAAACATCGGCTTCAAAAATTGGCAACATGGCTCCTACTAAAAGTGCTCATAAGGTTGCAAAGTTGCTAGGTGTTACAGATGCCTCGCAGAATCCTCGTGAAAGGAAAATATCACAGTATCATAGTAGGGGCTCATTACCTATGATGCGAGTCGGTAGGAAGAAAACTTATGATGAAAGTTTCGATAAGAGAAGTCAAGAAATTGATGGTAGCTTCGATTGCAAGATTTACTTTGCAAACAAGACATTCAAATCGATTAATATCCCAGTCGATACAACAGTACAAAAGCTGATTATGATGCTTATAGAAAAATTGAATATTAAAGAAGGATTAACGTATTATGGAATCTTCGAAGATAGAGGGAGTTCAGAAAGACAGCTCGAGCCAAACGAAGTTCTTTACCACGTTATGTCTGGTTGGAAAGGCGACAATATTTTTCTATTCAAAAAGAAACGACCAAAAGGAAAAGCTTCAATGGATTCTGTATTGTCTAATCGTAGTGATACTTCCTTACCTAGTGTTCGCTTGAGCTCTCCAAAAATATCAATGGCTAGTAGAAGAGCCGCAAAGATCGCGAACATGCTTGGAATAAACGAGAAGAAGAATTCGATTCAAGTGGAGTCTCCTGAGGTCAAGACGATCCTGAAGATGTTAAATACTATGGGTAAACAGAAGAAGGACGATGAGATGTCCATGGAAATGAACATAGTGAGATTGTTCAAAGAGGGCTGGTTAGTGAAAGAGGAGTCTTTGGGTCTCTCAAGATCTGTATGGTGCAAAGTAGAGAATCAAGTATTTTACTGTTTTACAAAGGCTAATCAAGAAAATGATGTTGCATTGCTTAAGTTGGACTTGAAAATTTTCAGCGCAAGAAGAAGCAAAAGAAACAAGAATGATTTTGAATTTTACAAGAAAGGCTCAGAAAATTTTGCATCCTACTTCTTTAACGCCGATTCCGTGAAGGCCTGCGAAACGTGGCTCAAAGCAGTCGAGAAGGCACAGAAAATGGAGTGCGAAACCCAGCTTGTCCTGCATTCAGTTCCAATCGAACAAGAATTAGCTGCAACTGAAAGTAACACATCTTTAAAAGCTTTGAAGTCAAAAAAAGAGCGCGTGAGTATGGACGATTTTGAGTTTCATAAGGTCATCGGAAAAGGAAAGTTTGGCAAAGTTTTGATGTGCAGTCAAAAATCAAGTGGAAAGGTTTACGCGATCAAATGCATTAAGAAGTCTGCGATAGAAAATGAGACATTGCTCATCAGCACAAAAAATGAAAATAACATTCTTCGATCCATTAAGCATCCTTTCATAGTTGAATTGTATTATGCATTCCAAACACCTGAGTACTTGAACTTGGTTTTAGAATACGTCAATGGAGGAGAACTATTCTTTCATGTTTGTAATTTTGGTAGGTTCTCGGAAGAAAGAGCAAGGTTTTATGCTGCTGAACTGTCGTGCGCTTTTGAATGCTTACACGAGAGAGGCATTGTTTACAGAGATATGAAACTAGAAAATATCCTTCTGGATAAGGATGGCCATATTAAGCTTACTGATTTTGGATTAAGCAGACATGCGGATGAGAGTGATCCTGATGATGTTATTGGAGGTACCTTTGAATACTTGGCTCCAGAAGTCATTCTTGGTCAACAGCATGTATACGCTTCAGACTGGTAAGTTTAAGAGCAAAAATCAACTAATTTTAAAGGTGGTCCTATGGATTAGTCGTTTATGAAATGATATGCGGATTTCATCCTGTTTACTGCGACGATAAGGAAGAAACAGTTCAGAGGATTGTAAATTTCCCCATCGATTATCCATCCTTCATTAGCAAGGAAGCATATGAATTTTTATCAGAACTCCTTGTTAGAGATCCTCTTAAGCGATTAGGGCATGGTCAGTTTGGAGCAAAGAATGTTCAGAAGCATCCCTTCTTGTCATCGTTCAACTATGAAAAGCTGTTAGCAAAGGAAATTGAGCCTCCATTTAAGCCTGACATAGTGGACGATTTCGATGTTAAATTTTTTGATGCCGGTTTTACGGAGATGCCAACTGTGCTCACCCTGTCCAGTTTGAACTCGTTTGTGCGTGACAACACTGAAGCGTTCACCCAATATTCGTACAGAGGCGACAAATAAATTAATTCACAAGCTGGAATCGAAATGGTATCGGAAGAGTCGCTTAAATTCACAATCTACTTTCACAGTTGCAGCTCGACAGGCACGATGCAACTGCCTTTGGCGACCATGGAAGTATCGCTTGATTCAACTGAAGATTCGATTTCATTTCTAAGAGAGGTCTCTGAGCAGCTGTATAAAAAATTGTCTCCAGCTACTGGTACAAGTACCGGTGGTCCTGTGGAATTTTCTGCTTTTGGCTCATGCACGCGTATGCCTGGAATAGGATCGTATTGCTTGAGGTCTTTCAATAGGCAAAATCTGTCTGAACCATCAGGTCCATTAATTACGAGTTCTTCTGGCAAAGTTAAAGATATTTATCAGAATTTTGGGAACGAATTATTTGTTCATTGGGTTACTGTTGGAAATGCTGATGTACTGCAGTCAACAGGGATGGAAACAGAGTCCATGGCACAGAGCGCTCAAGCTAAACAAAATCTTGCATTACTACGAAGGAACCACGATCAGCTGAAATCATATTTGGATCCTGAAACGCCGGATTGTGACATGAAACTAATCGCGCAAGATTTCTTTGACAAAGATCGTAAGAACAAAGATAATGACGGTTCTCCAGACAAGATGGCATATATTAAAATGGTGTTTGATTATAGAGATGTAGAATATCAGACTTTATTGGATAATCTAGACTTAGAGACTCTCGGAAACGAGGGCACGGTTTTGATAAAAGAGAAAATGCCATCGCAGCTTGTTGGAATTATTCAGGATCGCAAAATACCTGCAGTTCGTTGCCAAATTGTAGAAGAAGAGCAATTTAAAAGACTCGTGGTTTACGCTAAATCAGACAGCTTCAATCGGCTAAATCAAGCACTTCAATCTTCGAGCTTTTTGAAACAAGACAACTCACGAACGGAATCTAAAGAAGACAACGCCACAGATAAAGAACTTGAGGAGCTGTTCAGTTTTTGAGTTTCATTCTAAGTAATAGCTATTCATGAAATATTTAAAGACAGAGCGAATATATTTATTGAAATAGTCGAATTATCTCTATTGAATCAACGAGTCATTGTACAATGACTCGCGCAGAGCCTAATAAATAGGATGCAGATTTCTTTTTCGCGGCATTTTC
>JALGPX010000117.1:18166-36004 GCA_023515795.1 Amoeboaphelidium occidentale | reverse complement strand
GCCAGGTTGCTGCTGCTGCTGCGACTGCGCTTGTGCTTGTGGTGTACTTCCAATTGGTACTGAAGTGTGTCCCATTGGGGCAGCATTTCCGATTAGCGTTTCTCTATCATTCATCCTTTTTGTGTTTCGAATCTGTTTGATTGAAGAGAAAGACGGCGATGATGAATAAAACTGTTCTGGTTTGGTTCAGGTTGGCTGACTTGAGAATTTACGATAATCCAGCGTTGTATCATGCTATTAAGAAGGCTAAAGATTCTGGTTCTGCGTCAAATGTCGTCGCGCTGTTTGTGCCATTTACTAAAGATTGGCGTAGCCATGGTCTTGGTGCTGTGAAGATTGATTTCGTGTTGAGGTCTCTTAGGGTTCTTTCTGCTGATCTCTGGAAGCATTTTAAAATTCCCTTGTTGGTGCCTAAAGAGTCTGAATTCAAATTTGCTAATGAGCTCATTCAGGATTACGTCACTCGATTCAATGTATCGGATGTCTACTACAACAGAGAGTACGAAGTTAATGAAGTCAAGAGAGACTCTTCTATTCGCGATGTTTCTGTCCATGCATACGATGGAGATCTTATCATTCATCCAGATCAGCTGCTTCGCACAGGAAGGAACATGAGCATATACTCGCAGTTCAAGAAAACTTGGTTTGAAACTCTTTTGGGGAATTATGGTCAGTACACGCGTCTATACGATCCTTTTAGTCTTGGTTTTGTTAATGATGGCTCAACAGTTCCTGATACTTTGCCTGATAACTTTTCCGGTTTCGAATTGGAACAAGAAAAGAGAGATAGGATTAGTTCTCTATTTCCAGCTGGTGAAGACTATGCGCGCTCAAAGTTGAAAGACTTTTTGGAAACAAAAGCAAAGACTTATCACAGGGATAGAGATATTCCGATTTTGAATGGTTGCAGTCAGTTGAGTCCATACATGGCTGCTGGTTCAATATCAATCAAGGAATGCTTTGTTTTGGCCATGGAGAAATTGAAAGCCACTCATGGAAAAGATGCAGCAGCATTCTTGTTGGACTTGGGAAAGTTAAAAGCATCTTCTGCTAGAAACAAGAAAGAAGAAAAGAATGGTTATGAGAAATGGATTGAACAAGTGATACACAAAGAATTCTTTAAGCACATTGTGATCACCCATCCTTACGTTTGCAAGTACAAGGCGTTCCGTCAAGATTACAAAGAAGAATGGAAGCATGATGAGAATGCTTTGCAAAGATGGAAGGAAGGAAGAACAGGTTGTTTGTTCATTGATGCAGGAATGAAACAGTTAGAGTACGAGGGATTCATTGATAACAGAATGAGACAGGTAACTGCTGTGTATTTGACCAAGTATTTAAAGTTGGACTGGAGACTTGGTGAAGCTCATTTCCTTGAGAAGCTGATTGACTGTGACTTTGCTCAAAACAATGGCGGATGGCAGTGGTGTGCCTCAACAGGTACAGATCCTATGCCTTACAGATACTTCAACATGGATCTCCAGCAGAAGAAGTACGACCCTGATCAAGCTTACATCAAGAAGTGGATTCCATCCGCTTAAACTTATGGGATTGAAACAGTAAAAAATCAGAAGCATATATTGAAATTTTTTACTCACTCGCAGAAATTAAAGAGCCATCAAAATAGAAAAAGCCAAGAATAAGGACATGATGATTCCAGAGAAGGTCTCGCGTACTGCATGAGAGTTCTGTGTGTTTTCAGCACTGCCACCATAACCAACAGTCAATTCTGGATCCCAAGCAATATTTTTACCGCCTTCGAAGGAATAAGCGATAATCTTCATTCTGTCAGAAGCTTCTTCGGTTTCCTTCTCATCTCTTTCAACACGTTCATCTTCGTCATCTTCTCTCAAGACCAAATCAGCTTGAATTACATGAGTGACGTTATCAGAAGTATACTCGTTGGACCATCTGTAACTACCATCTTGACCATCGAGACCCATCCTAATGCTTCCATCAGTAACATTGAAAGCATTTCCACGTGCAACCAATCCAGTCAACAAGATGATCTTGGAGTTCTCGTACTTGTACTTGAAGTCATCAATGTACAAAGAGTACTTGACAGTCGAAGGATCAATCTGAAAGCCATCAACAGTTGTTGAGGAATCGCCAATTGTAGCCTCGATCTTGACCTTCAAGCCTGCATTCAGTAATCTTTCCTCTGGAACAGTCAAAGTAGAGTATGCCTTCTTGACTGTGACTCCTTCAGCATCAGTATTCGTATCAACCTTGAAGTCACTCCACCAGTTGCGTTGTGCTTCTTTGAAACGGAAGCCAGATCTTGATTGCTCAGGAGTGATGGTACCATTTACTTCGATCAAACCAAGTAGTACAGTACCAACTGCAAATTCAGCCTTGTCTTCATCAATAGATGAGATGGCACGCAAGCGAAATTCTGGTATTGGAACTGTTCTGATACTGAAACCAACACCGGACTTCTCAGAGTGATTTTTTGATGCAGAGAACACTTGATAGATGTTCTTATTTACAACCTCACGACCAAATGCTCTTTCTTTCCTGACTTCACGTAATTCACGTAATTCAGTTTCATTAGTTCTACGGCGACCACCATCAATAACAACAGCTGATATGCTTTCACTCAAAGCAAGTGCTGCGATCAAGTTGACAATAGATAAGAACTTCATTCGGTTAGTTTTCGGATAAAAAAGAAAACTAGTCAGAAAAGCAATGCTATTTATAGGCGGAATTGCGTCGTAAAGGGCGTCCTGACACCAACCAATCATTGTATCATTCCTTGCCATAGTTTTCCACAACAAGCTTCTCTTCCGTCTCGCCCTTAATATCCAGTCTAACATAAACATCGGAGCCATAGCCATACATTGTACAGACTCTTATTTCTCCTCCCCAATAATTTGCAAACACTCTTGCCAATTGCAACCCAATATGCAACGATTTTGACTTATCAGTGACTTTACCTTCAATTAATCCAGCATCATCATTAACAACGTTCGAGTTCTGAAAGTGATGGTAGAAAGACCAAAGTAACTCTGAATTATTTGGCGGCAATATGTTCTTACTGAATCCAAGACCATAATCACTAACACGAAAGAACACACTCTTCTCATTCGATGTAACCAAGAGTTCAACATCCTTATCTGTTCGAATAGCATGATGAAGCGCATTCTTTAATAACTCAAACAAAATGTACTCAATATGATCCTTAACATAGTGAAACTTGATATTCTTTTCACTTGTAACAACGACCTTTGGGACTTTTGCGTGATGCTGCTGCAACTCAGCTCTACTCAACTCAATACATTTAGCAGCTACGTCATCTGTACTGCATTGACTGATAACGCTCAGTCCTTCCGAAAGCAGAATGTGTTGTTCCGCTAGTACTCTTCTACCTATTCTCGTTCTAAGCATATTGTTCATAAACATGTCCAACTGAATAGGCTGAAGGTGGTTGTGTTCCTGTTTCATACCTTTAGACAGAAGAGGAATGACCACGCGATGTTCATGCAGAAGTTGCTTCAACAGAGCGCAGAACTCTTCATTATCCTTCAAGTTCGATATCCTTTTGAAACGCTTTAGTAAATCAAACGCTCTGGTGTACAAAGAATACGCTTTTTCCATATTCCCATTCAAGCCTACGATAAATGGTAAATGTTGAAAGTCTCTGATTCTGTGCGCTATTCTGACAGTCAATTCTTCCTTTACATAATTTGCTGATTTCAATAATTTTGGTTCGCTAATGTTCCTACTGAAAGCGATGAGTTGCTTCAGTGTAACTTTCTTTGTGTTAATCTTTGAGTAATTGTCTATTGACGCATTATTGTAGAATTTCGTATTTGAACTATAAAACCGTCTGATCATCATCATCTGAGGGAAATTCACAATTGCAACAAGAAAAGCAGAAACAAGAGCGAGCACGGCTGGACATTTAAAGGAATTTTCATTTATTAGTTGAAACAGTATAAAACATATTGAAAGAAACCACATGGGTAAGTCACGGATATTTGAAACTAGAATTACCAATAGAGGCAAGGCCACCTGCAATAATCACTTTCCTGAAATTATCACAAACCAAAAGCCAAGAACCAAATTTCATTGATAATGAAACAAGAAGAAACAGAAACCACATAATCATCCACCAGTATGCTGAAACCTGAACCCAAACAGAATGCAAAGAACCATCACAACTGATGTCAACATTAACAAGAACGAACGCGAGGAACCACCATCCCTCTTCATCTTCAAACCCCAAACTAAGAACAGAAACAGAAACCACATTCAATAGTCAACTTTTAACCAGAGGAAAGAAAACCACCCATTGCGATCCCCATCAAAGTGTAGCAAGAACAACAAAGAAGAAACCACACTATTCCTGTAGTTGATCGACCCAGTAATCAGAATAAAAACCACATTGAACATGTTTAGATAAGAAGGAAGTATCACAAGAACAGACAAAGGAAACCACATAGCTTTCTTCATTTGAGCAGCCATAGACAAAGAAACCCCAGATAGACCGCAAACAAAACCACATAATTTTAGTCTTGAGATGTTGAAACATCTACCAACAACGCGAGGAACCACCATCCCTCTTCATCTTAAAAACCAAAAAGAACAGAAACAGAAACCACATTCTCATTTCACCCGGTGGACCAAACCAAGAACAGACAAAGGAAATCACATGGGTTTCTTCATATTAACCTTATAAACCATACTGAAATAAAAATCACGTAAATGGAATATCAGCAAATTATAAAATCGCAACAACTAAAACATAATCACATTTATAAGATAAGGAATCCGCTAGAAAATTAGCGTGGCTGAGTAAACTGCGCCACTCTGAATCTTTGCTCCAGATTGAAACAACATCTGATTGAGAATGGATAATAAAACTAGCGGTGAACGCTTCAGCACGCATCGAATGCGCTCTTCATTGCTACACGAAGCCCGATGGTTGTTTTTCTTTGTGAATTCATACGGAGATATATTGTCATTGTCATAGTTGCAATGAGGTGACGAATCTGCATTGAAACAAGGCAAAGAAATCGCACAAAGCAATGCTTTATGTGGACATTCCAATACTTTATAAGTTCACCCGAGAATATCTGGCATCTGATGTATTTATAAAAGCTTAACACAGCGATATTCTTTTAGCGACAAAAGGAGAGCGATATTGTGTGGAGTTATCATGACCCCGTGATGTTCAATACACCACGAAAATTCTCGCAGATATATAGAGCCTTGTTAAATAACTGCAGAAAGGCATGAGACGACATTGAAAAGACAGGGCCAGCGGCCCTGTAAACATTAACCTTTGAAAGGATTTCAATGTAACGCTTCAGACACGCCTACTTTACTACTACTTATTGACTCTTCACTATTATCATACTTGCCGTAGCCGCTAAAGCACATTTTTATTGAATGTTACCGAGAGATCATCATCTATTCAAGCGCATCAGAGTTAACTGAATATGACTGGAGATTCAGGTAACGGTTGACTTCATACTAAAATTACACCGAGAGTTGAGTATTTGGGGAGAGCAAAAATTGGTTTTCTATCTGGTGTTTCTTTGCTGGATGATGGAAAAGTGTACAATGCACGCAATCGTCTCAGCACGCAAAACCCTTGAAGAAATCTATGGGCGTTCAATAGACAAGTTTTGCTATATTCTCCTTTCTATGATCATTTCTTCAGTTACTTAAATGAATAAGCATTGGGTGTCATCATAGAATTATCGGTTGTTTCAGTCATGGTATCGCCACGAGATGATCGCAGAGCGCTTCAACTATCGCTAAAACCTTCGCAGGTGAAAGGCATACATCGCCATAGCGAGAAAAACTTGCACAGTGAGTAAAATCAACGTGAATTATGTCAAATAGTGATCCGAAAGTAGTCTTTATTTGACAGGGAGAATGATCGCATGAAGTTAAACGTAGCGTACACAAGATTGTATTTCGTTTGGCTCACTCCTATCATCGTTTTCATTTTATGCTAATTAGCCAGAGATTTAAGTAGAACTGAGGTTGCTTAGCAGTCGCAATTTTCAAAGGAATTTTCATTTATTAGTTGAAACAGTACAAACCATATCGAAAGAAACCATATTCCGGGTCGGGAATTATAAACCATCCCACAATTATTACAACTTAGGCTTCACTTGACCATTTTTTAAAAGACAACACCACATGCTGAGCGCGAATGAATCCAAAGGAGAAAATATGATGAATCAGAAAATAAACCACACACAAAGCAAATGAAACCCACATGAAACGTGCTAAAGACGCCAGACCACGTTCAATTAGGTTCGATCAACCTCATGTTCAGCATGAAACGACAACTCAGTAAACTTTGCCTTGTACCTTCAAAATCTAACGAGGAACGCAAACACGAACAACCATAATGGTGCCTTAGAAAGTCCATAATCGCTCCCGATATTAAACCATACGGATGAACATAATTCAGAGAAGAAGCAGAAACCACATAATGCATTTTTCATCTTCCTGACCAACACCACATGGGCATACAGGGAAACCACACCAATAAGCCATGGCCTGTAACAAAGACAGACAAAAGAAACCCATACCATCTTGTCCACAGCAGTATTTAAAAATGCGACAATCACAAAAGGAACCAGCCACCTTACCTGCAAATGAGTTTACGCCAAAAAAGAACCACATTTTCAACTTTTTCATTGTCTGAAATGTACAAAAGCAAAATAGATAAGAGAAACCAACATAGATATTAATTGAAGAAGAATATCATACAAACCACATTCTTATACTTTCAGTCAACAACCAGAAAAAAACCAAAAGAACCACATTATGGTGACGCTTTGTCTTTTAAACAATATCATACAAACACAACGCCAGGAACCACACTCAAAGACTTCTCGCCTACCAACAAGAATTAGAAAAAGAAACCACATAAACTTCAAATGTCCAAATGTAATATCACAACAACAACAACAACAACAACAACAACANAAACACGAACAACCATAATGGTGCCTTAGAAAGTCCATAATCGCTCCCGATATTAAACCATACGGATGAACATAATTCAGAGAAGAAGCAGAAACCACATAATGCATTTTTCATCTTCCTGACCAACACCACATGGGCATACAGGGAAACCACACCAATAAGCCATGGCCTGTAACAAAGACAGACAAAAGAAACCCATACCATCTTGTCCACAGCAGTATTTAAAAATGCGACAATCACAAAAGGAACCAACCACCTTACCTGCAAATGAGTTTACGCCAAAAAAGAACCACATTTTCAACTTTTTCATTGTCTGAAATTTACAAAAGCAAAATAGATAAGAGAAACCAACATAGATATTAATTGAAGAAGAATATCATACAAACCACATTCTTATACTTTCAGTCAACAACCAGAAAAAAACCAAAAGAACCACATTATGGTGACGCTTTGTCTTTTAAACAATATCATACAAACACAACGCCAGGAACCACACTCAAAGACTTCTCGCCTACCAACAAGAATTAGAAAAAGAAACCACATAAACTTCAAATGTCCAAATGTAATATCACAACAACAACAACAACAACAACAACATAATAAAATAAAGAAGAATGTGGCTGAGTAAACTACGCCACTCTGAATCTTTGCTCCAGATTGAAACAGCATCTGATTGAGAATGGATAATAAAATATTCCTCAAGATTTCTACTCAAAACAATGCAGGGAAATTATNACAACAACAACAACAACAACAACAACAACATAATAAAATAAAGAAGAATGTGGCTGAGTAAACTACGCCACTCTGAATCTTTTCTTCAAACTGAAACAACATCTGATTGAGAATGGATAATAAAATATTCCTCAAGATTTCTACTCAAAACAATGCAGGGAAATTATTTCTTTCTGTTCCTTATTATTCTTATTTATATTTTCTTAATTCTTCTGTTTGTGTTTATTTCTCTAATTTCTGTAATGATGAATCAGTAATTCCTTCTAATCTGTGGTATTCCTTACAAGAAGAAGAAGAAGAAGAAGAAGATGATGATGATGATGATGGTACATTGTTATTACAGTTTAATGTTCCTATTGGAGTATTATATGATTTACACAATACTTCTTCAGATAAGGAGAAATCTATTTTTAGAATTAGAGCTAATTTTACTACAAGACCAAGGGAACTTGTTTATACAGCAGAATCCCTACCTTCATTCATTATAAATAGTATGAAACAGTCATCTTTTCTTTATTATAATTCATCTGACGCATTCAGTACAAACAAAGTATTTGTTAAGAAGGGAGATTATGACTCATTCTTTACTTCCATACAAAGTGGTGGTAGTGGTAGTGGTAGTGGTAGTGGTAGTAGTGATAAATTACAAGAGATCAAGAGGGAATTGTATTCTATTGAGACTATTATACCAAAGAGTTTATGTTTTAGGGTTTATTATGACAATGATAAAGTGTATCAGGGTAGGGTTGATCCTAATTGGAGGTTTAGTGTAAGAGATTATCTTGAGAGTATTAAACACATTCTACAACTTATTATAACAGAGAATATTGGTGTGGTTAAATGTTGTGGTGTTTCAGTGCCATTGGATACTCCCTTGGTTTACTTGCAACAGCATTTTAGTCTTGTAGATAACTTTGTGTATTTGATTCTATTGAATGGAAGGAAATTAAAGTAATAATAAATCGCGTGACTTGTTGCAGTATGATTTTGTGTAACATTCAGTATTGTAGTCAGTCACTTGATCACATTCATAGAATCAAGATAAAAGTATTATTGTGTGATGTTGAAGTAAAAGGAAACAGAAGTACATCCACCTTTGTTTCATACCCTCTTATTTACAGTTAGAATTTCGATCGCTTGCTTGCTTGCTTGCACTTGTTGGGCTAAGACCTCTGTGCTTTACCCCGCTCTCGTGTCTAAGTGGATCCCGCCAATCAGCGCCACTTGTTGCGATGTTTTCTTGATTTTGACCCTTTTTGGAAAGTTGGCAATTTTTTTTGGTGGCGTTCTATAGTTGTTAACACAAAGAAGAAAGATTTGCTGGAAATAATCTTTGAGAAATATTCGAAATCGATAAAAGATGAATAATAATAGTAATAGTACTAATAGTAACAACTTCCTGTTTCAATTTGCAAATATTGTGCAGCAAGTGGAGAATCAGACTTTGGAACAGAATGGTAAGGATTGTTTCTATTCTGTATGCATTCTAATTGTCTTAGGTTTGGATGAATGCTCGACTATAAGATCGCTGCTGTTGGATGGAGATCAGAGTTATGTTGGGTTATTTGGTTGCGATGGTGATGGTGATGGTAACGGAAGTGAAGTTGATGATGATGATGACGATGATGACGATGATGATGATGATGATGATGATGAAGACTATGAAGAAGCAAAGAAGAATCCTCCTTCGAGGCCAAGTTCTCGTTTGGCATGTGCTGATCTGCAGGAAATTCAGCGCGATTTGGTGGAGAGGCCAACTTCTAGTCTGAGTCAAAAGTACAGATCCATAGAAGCAAGAATTAAGGAAGTGTTTGATTTACCTGAACCAGAGACTTTCCATGGGGAGTATGGTTGCTTTCTGATGAGAACTGTTCTGCTGAAAGGTTCCTTGTTCTTGACCTCTGGGCATATTGGATTCTATGCTGTTATGGCACATGAGCCTGAAAAAGTGTTTAAGGAAGGTTACTTGGGCAAGAAGACTTCTAAAGGAAGACAGTACTACAAGTATTGGTTCATTCTTAAAGGTCATGTTCTTAGTTATTATGAGAATCAAAAGGATGTTTACTTTCCACAGAGTTCTATTGATTTGAAGAATGTCTTGTCAGTCGAGTACTCAAAGAAGTCTGAGAAGAAGTTCAAGATTATCACGACTAATAAGAGACACTACTTCCTTGCTGAGAGTAGAAATGAAATGGTTGAATGGAAGAAGGCTGTAGAAACTGCTGTTTTCAAGGCCAAGAATTCTGCAGAATGTATCAAGATTGTTATTCCTCTGTCAAGTTTGAGTGATGCATCTTTGGTTCGATCCAAAATACTTGGTGATGCGATCATGTGGAAGACTTTTGATACCGATCCAACGACTAATTGTGCTGAAGAGTACTTGTTTACTAGTTTTGCAGATGCCAAGAAAGTTTTTGATATGGTTGCACTGTTGAAGGAGAAGTATGATAATGCCAATTTTGTGCCAGAAACTGCTAAAGGTAGTCAGCATAATACTGTTACAGTTTCTGATGGTATCAAGACTTCCAAATGGCATGGTCCATTGAAGGCTTCACTTTCTAATTCTGGCTCTGAGTTGCAAAATTCAGAAAGGAGCAGATTTTTGCATTGGGGGAAATCAGTTAGCAAGTCTACAATTTCTTCTGGTCCTTCATCGCCCTTGACTGAAACATCTGGCGATGAAAATCTTCCAATTGTTGATCAGTTGTCAAAGTATTTCCCAGGATACTTTGATGAACAGCGCAACACTATAATGGAGAGTTTTCATGTTTACCTTCTCACTGGTTACTTGCCTAGATTTGGCAGATTGACAATAACTGACTCTCATTTATTTTTTAATTCTAAACTTGTTGGCTTGAGAACAAGAGCTGTGTTTCCTTTGGCTGATATAAAATCATTTAAGAAAGTTGAAAAGTACCTTGGTTTTTGGTATGGTGTACATATTACTCTTAAAAGCAGTCAAATTTGGTTGGAATTTCGAAGTGCTGATGGAAGATCTGCATTCATTAGTAGATTACAAACATTGTTGGACATACAAAAATCAAAATATGACTCTGGTTTAGCTCTTAGCCTTCCTACTTCTCCTGTGATGGAAAGAACACCTAAAATTTCTATCACAAGTCTTCCAGAAAGTTTTCGTGCTTCTGGATCTGAAACAGATATCTCAGGTGATAAAAAAGCAAAAGATCCTTCCGTTGAAGTTTTGTTGGAAGAGATTCACAGATCAGATCCACAGTTTCAGTTACATAAACCAGCACAAGGAATCGCTGAAACAGCAGCCGCTGGTGGTTTGTTGACTCCTCATGCTTCTACAATGTTTCCTCCAGTTGCAAATGATAACGAAGCTAGCGATGTACCTTTTGAAGTTTTGAACGCTGAGAAGCTCAAGATTGGAGTTTTACTTATTGGGACCAGAGGTGATATTCAGCCATTTATTGCTCTTTGCAAAGGATTTATTAAGCAAGGGCACAAGTGTCTGATTGCGACTCATGTTGAATATAAGGAATGGATAGAATCTCACGGTATAGAGTTTAAGGAAGTCTCAGGAGATCCAAGCGAACTAATGCAGTTATGTGTTGATAATGGAATGTTTTCAATATCCTTTCTTTATGAAGCATCGTCAAAGTTCCGACAATGGTTTGATGAGTTACTTACAACTGCTTATGAAGCCCTTGTTGACAGCAATATTGACCTGCTTGTTGGTTCACCAGTTGCAATGGCTGGTTATCATATCGCTGAAAAATTGAAGATTCCGTTCTTCGCTTCGTTTCCTATGCCATGGACTCGAACTCGTGAATTCAGTCATCCTTTTGCAATTAGTGAGTATCAGCTTGGTGGCAGCTACAACTACATGTCTTGGATTTTGATGGAAAATGTGTTGTGGAAAGGAATTCAGTTTCATATCAACAAGTTCCGGAAGAAGATTTTAGATTTACCTGTTATCGCATCAGGTTCATTTTTGGACACACAACATGTTGAGTTCTTGTATCCTTTCAGCAGTCATGTTGTGAAGAAACCGGAAGATTGGAAATCTTGGATTCATCTTCCTGGATATTGGTATTTAGATTCTCCTCACAGTGACTGGCAACCTGATGCTGAATTGTTGGATTTTCTGAACGGTAAAAGTGATGGAAAACCAATTGTCTACATTGGATTTGGCTCTATTATTGTTCCAGATCCTGATGCTTTAACAAAGACAATTGTAGAAGCTGTTAAGAAGGCCGGTGTCAAAGCTATAGTTACAAAAGGATGGTCATCTCGAAAACAATCTAAACCATCATCTTCGTCCGATCTGAATAGCAAGGATGTTCTGTTTCTGAACCAAGTTCCTCATGACTGGTTATTCCCTAGAATTGATGCTGTGGTTCACCATGGTGGCGCGGGAACAGCTGCCGCTGGTTTGAGATTCGGCCGTCCAACCATTATTAAGCCTTTCTTTGGCGACCAGTATTTCTGGGCCAACAGAGTAGTTGCTCTTAATGCTGGTGTTGCGTTGAAAAAGCTAGAAGTTGATCCACTTGTTGAGGCGTTGCACAAAGTCACAAAGGATAAGAGCATCATTGAAAGCGCTAGAAAGGTCGGTGAAGGGATTCGATCAGAAGATGGTGTTGCTAACGCAATGAGAATTATACTCAATAGGCTTCCAGTTTTACGTGCAGAAATTCAAAGAAAACAGAAAATGGCAGAGAAAAGCTCAACTACATTTACAAAAGGTTTGTTTATGATGATTTGAATGATTGACATTTTAAATAGGCCACTCTGCTAGATCAAGCATTTCAAGAATCGACTCCACTGTTAATGCCAACTTCATTTCAGAAGAAACTGAGACTTTTGGTGATAGATTTGATCAGTTAAAAACTGAGCGAATTCAATCTGTTCAGTTTAAACAAATGCCTGCTTCAGATTCTGGATATTTATCTGATGCAGATGTTGATTATGGACCAAAATCTCCACCATCCAAAGGTAAAAAGCCAAGAAAATTGATTAGAAAGTACTGGAGATCGCGTAAGAAGGATTCTTCCCAAGAGGAAGAAGATGAAGCTGATACTGGAACAAGCACTGAAGAAAGATCACCTGATCGCCAGAGTAGTGGATATTTACCGTGGAAGATTCCATCATTTGGGTACGGTAGAAAAAGCGGCACTCAAGAACCTTTACCTATGAGTCCGATTGAAATGCCTGAATCTGCGCTCAGCCCTGAAGCAATTGAGATGGATAATCTACATATACAGCGACCTAGTTTGAGGCCTCCACTAATGACACACAGAAGCAGAAAATCAGATTCAACGATCTTCTTGAAATTGGCGTCTCCGTCACTATCTGACTCTTACGCTCCGTCATACCGACGATGAGAAAACAAAACATGATTTGAGTAAACTATATTTTTGCTTGAAATGATATTTTGCATCCACATTCAGACTCTGCGTTGGGATTCTTTGAAATCTTGAAAGACGTGCCAATGAGTTCATCAACAAAATCTATCTCTGCGCCAGCCAAGAAGGGATAAGAAACAGAGTCCATCAGAAGCGTAACATCATCCACTTTGAATATTCTAATTTAAAACAAATCAGCTCTGGATTAAGTCAGGAGATTTCTTACATGTCATCATCCTCCTTCTTCGTGGTCATTTCGAACCCGTACTGATATCCATGACATCCACCAGAATCTATCTTAACACGAAGATATTCAGGATTACGACCACCGCCTGTTAAGTCTCGTAACCTCTGCAAAAGTTGATCCAAGTAAGCAAGAAATATTTTACCTGGATCGCTCTGTCTGTTACTTCGATAGTCAGTTTACTATTGGCGAGGCTTTTATCGCTTAAGGGTTTATTGAGCATCCCATTTACGACGGGATATCGCAGAATTCCAGCTGAACTATTAAAGAACCTCCTGAAGGAATAAATCATCAATTGAGGAAAACGATTTGAACCAACGGATGACATCAGACTTACAGCAAAATCTACAGGATAACATTTCAGTAATAAAACAGGAAATAATTCGGTGCCTTGTTGGTGCCGGTAGTGGCGACAGTGGGGCAGAAGGCGCAGGTGGAAATAAGACACATTTCACAGAGGTTCAACCGCGCTTGCTTGCGATGCTGGCAAAGTTCAAAGCATTATTGATTATGCACACAAAGCAAACCAGAGCGAGTAAAGAAAATAATCAGGAAATGAAAGATAAAGTGGATGCGTTGTATGTTAAGTTACAGTCTTTATTGTATGAACGGAATCAGTTGAGCCAAGATCTTGAAGACGCATTGAAATTCACTTCGATATACGAAAGTGTGGATATTTACGGCTTGGAGGAATTTAAAGAGAAATCCGAAACAGTTAATTTAAACTCAATGGACGAGCACTCGTTAATGTTGGCAAGACTCGAACTGGAACTGAAAGAGCGTGAAAAGTTTTTGGAAGACGTTAAGGAATCTGAGAGAGACTACGAAGCAGCACTACAGAAAGTCAAAGATCACAGAGATTCCATCTGTGACAAGGTTGATAACCATTTTGATGTTTTGCTTAAGATGTCGCGAACTTTACAAGAGATGATTGGATTCCGTAAGACAAAAGAAGAAGCAAAGGACGCAGCAACAGCAGAAAGTGGCAATTCTACTCCCAATGTCGATGATGAACAAAACTCAGTAACTGCAGTGGAAGACGGAGAAGAAGCTGAAACAGGAATGATTATTGATTAGAAACACACTACCCACTTTCATTTCGTTTTAGCTTTTTTCGAAGCACTTCCAGTTTTAGCCTTCTTTTCCTTTAGTGCTTTTGCTTTAGCAGCTTCAGCTTTTCGTTTCAATACTTCAGGATCTTTTGGTAATACTTTAAAAAAGGAATCCACTCTGGCTTGTGTAGATTTTGCGCGTTGTTTCAATAACTTTTGAACTCCGGACTTGACTCTTTCTTCATTAAAACCTTTCTCAACAACCAGAAACTGAATTAATCCAGCCTCATCAGGATCTTCTGCCTTGATATCTACATCTTTGCCTGGTGTGACTTCAGGGTTTAAGAATAACTCACGAGCTTCCTTGTAAGGCCAGTCTTCTGGAACTTTGTATCTTTCAGTGTCCAAATTCTTCAAAATTTCTTCAATTGATTTATGCTTCTGAATTAATTGTACTGCAGTTTTTGGTCCAATGCCCTACACAAAACAGATAAGATTAACTCGTGAGCGTTTCAATAAGGAACCTTTATAGAATCACAATAGTCACAACCAAGTAATATACACAAATCAACAAATTGTTTCAAATCCATTTCTAGTCCAGCTAAAACTTCTTCGAAATGGATCTCAGAAATTGGCATCTTCCTAGCTTCACTGAAAGTCAAATGCCTCAACAGAATTCTTGTTTGAAAAGTCAAAGTGTCCATATCTTCACTTCCAGCAGCGTAAACTCGGCCAGTTTTACATAATTCGGCACATTGGGCTTCTGCTTCACAAGGTGCAACAACAAACGGAATACCCATCAACTTCAATAAACGCCTACATTCTTCGTTCTGCTCCTTCGTAACTTTAACAGTTCTCCTGGAAAACTTGTCAAGATTTTCAGCGTCTCCGGCTTCTTGCGCTTTTTCCATGGCGGCTTCAGCTTCTTCTCGTCTTGCCAAACGTTTCGCCAACTCGCCGGACTTCATCGTTGGGGGCTTTCCGTCAAAAACATAAACAGGCTTAATTCCGTTCTCAACCATTCTTAGCGTCCTGTAGAATAAACCCAACAGATGACTTGTGGTCTCTCCCTGGTCGTTTGTTAGTTGATTACCATCCTGGCGCACAGCAATTAGAAATTGGTAAATAGACATGGAAGCATCAATAGCAACTCTTCTACCAAAATAATTCTTGATTTCGTTACTCTTCATTGCCAATGGGGCATGATCACCAATTACTTTTGTTAAGCCGTGGATTCCCATCGTTGTCGCTGTTGTGGTTGTTTCTTCAAATTGTTTGGTGATCAAAATTTTTAGGGAATTTGGTTTGGCCTGGATCGTAGTACACTTCACAGTTGTTTATGTTCCTATTCCGATTACAAGTTGAGTTATTTGAGACGGAGCCCCAGACAGAATACAAAGAAAAGCTCAACAAGGCAAGATTATTACTTTTACCGTTTCTGAGGGATTTCTTTCCGGAATATCAAAACGATTACGGAAGTTACATTGAAGATACCTCCAGTGAAACTTCATCATCTTCTTCGATCGAGTTCTTTAACGCTGATCCTTCTGGTGTCATATCAGAATCGCTGCATTATTTGATTGCGCGCTTAACTGTTGAAGAAAAGGAACCAACAAAGTCTATTTCTAGTGATTATCGTCTAGGCAGAGTTTCTATTGAAGGTTTTGATAATAACGGAAACATGGAAAAAGTTCAGCAGAAAAAACAGGATGGTAATGATACTGTTCTTCCAGTAGTTTCAGGCTACACAGAATTGTCTTATGGTATTCTGCATTTGTTTAGAGATAAGGAGCCTTTAAATGATGCGTTTACGCCTGGGATAGGGCTTGATTTGACGATTGTGTCGGTGTTGGCTGTTCCGGTGCATTTGACGCCAGCTGACTTTTTACAGTTTGTTGGACCGTTCCGGAAGAAAGTGTCCCATTTTAGACTTCTTAGGGATTCCCAGCTGAATCGATATCTGGTCCTTATGAAGTTCAGGCAATCTTCTGCGGCAAAAGCATTTTTTGATGCTTTCAATGGGAAACAATTTAATTCTGTGGAGCCAGAAAAGTGTCACATTGTTTTCGTTAAAGATGTTCAAATACAGTCTTCTACTTTGCCCAGTTATGTATTTCCCAGTGTCAGTGTATCTGGAGGGAAAAGCTCTTCCAGCTCTGCGTTGCCTTCATATTCTGGGACTCTCAAAGATGGCAGTGTACATCCTAAATCTCCAACAGATGATATGTATGAACTGCCGCTTTGTCCAGTATGTTTGGAAAGAATGGATGCTGCCGTATCTGGTATACTTACAACTTTATGTCATCATACGTTTCATTGTCACTGTCTGAGAAAATGGTCGGATTCTCGGTGTCCTGTCTGTCGGTATTCGCAAGCTAATCCTTTACACTCTGGCGCAAAATCTTTATCCGCTGATTCTACTCATAATCGGAGTTTATCTGATCCAAATGAAGCTGATGCTACTGTGAACAGATGTGCTGTTTGTAATGCTACAGAAAATCTATGGATTTGTCTTATTTGCGGAAACATTGGTTGTGGTAGATATCTTAGTGCTCATGCACAGTCCCATTTTGTGCAAACCCAGCATTTATATTCTATGGAATTGGAAACTCAGAGAGTATGGGACTATGCTGGTGATGGTTACGTTCATCGTTTAATTCAGAATAGGGATGATGGAAAATTAGTTGAACTCCCTCCTTCAACAGCTGATGAAACGCAGTCATATCAGTTTGAAAAGGAGAAGATGGATGCACTAGGATTAGAATTCAGCTATTTACTTACAAGCTCACTAGAATCACAGCGAATGTACTATGAGAATCTGCTCGAGAATGCAATCAAAGAAGCAACATTCTATCAAAGCAAGAGCAAAATCCTTGAAAATGAATGCGATGATCATGCTAGATATGAGCACAAACTTATGAATGAGATTGATCAACTAAACAATACTGTTTCTAAACTAAAAGATCAAGTGCAAGACCTTAATACATCTCTAGAAGCAAAACAAGACAATATTGAAACATTACAAAAGCAACTCAATTCAACAAAATTCAATCTGCAGCAGCAATCTAAAGAGCTGGAATCTATCAAAGAAAAATTAGAGGAAGAAGAATCCATATCACGGTCTTTGAGACTAAACCAGAAGCAGTACACTGATAAAATTAAACAATATGATGATGTGATAAAGGGAAAACAGAACGAGATTGAAGAGTTGAATGCGCAAGTTACAGACCTAATGGCATACTTTGAGATGCAAGACAAAGTCGAGGAAGCCATGAAGAATGAGTCTTCTGAGTCAGGACGCACGAGTATCAGAGAAGGAAACATTGTGCTAGGTCAAGGACCAAGTTCTACCCACAGGAAAAAGACAAAGAAAAAGCGATAATACATAGAAACTTTAATAATCAAGTCAAAATTTATTGCAATAGGAAAATTTAGTAGACTCACATGATCTTTCGGCCTTGAAATGGTTTCCTGAGCATTT
>JALGPX010000134.1:8583-22945 GCA_023515795.1 Amoeboaphelidium occidentale | reverse complement strand
CTTTCAATGAGTCGATATCTTCCTCAGTTATTCCTGCCTTGTTGATGGGAAACACTGTTGTATTGAAAGCATCTCGTGTGGGATGTATGTGCTTATTCCCAACATTCTCGTTGTTCAAGAACTTGTTTCCTAAAGGTGTTGTCAATATTGTTACAGGAGGTGGCAGAGAGTTGTTACCTCCTATTATGCGCTCTGGTTTCGTTAACGCTTTGGCTTTTATCGGTACTAGCAATGCTGTTAACGATCTTATCAAATTGCATCCAAGACAACATTCATTGAAATTGGTTCTAGGTCTTGATGCAAAGAATCCAGGAGTAGTCTTGGAGGATGCTGATTTAAATTTGGCTGTTAATGAATGTGTATTGGGCTCATTGTCTTTTAATGGAAGCAGATGTACTGCTTTGAAGTTGCTGTTTGTCCATGCATCTGTCCATGAGGAATTCGTAAGAAAGTTTGTAGAGAAAGTTGACGCTATGAAACTTGGTCTGCCTTTCGAGAAGGGTGTTTCAATCGCACCATTAGCTGAAGCAGAGAAGCCTGCTCATTTAAAGACCTTAATTGATGATGCTTTGTCTAAAGGTGCTAGAATTGCTAATTCAAAAGGTGTGGTTGATCGCTCTTTTGTGTTTCCATACGTTCTGACTAATGTTAAGAAGGGAATGCGCATTTATGAAGAAGAGCAATTTGGTCCTGTTGTTCCTATTGTTTCATTTACTGATATTAATGAGGTTTACACTTATCTGGAAGAAAGCAAATATGGCCAACAAGCATCAGTTTTCAGCAAGGATCCAAAAAAGCTTCCTGCTATAATCGACTTGCTTGTACACTGTGTAGCAAGAGTCAATCTCAATTCACAGTCACAGAGAGGTCCTGATGTTTTGCCGTTTGGAGCAAGAAAAGATTCAGGTGTTAATCAATTGTCCGTCAGAGGTGCATTAGAACAGTTTTCAATGGAGGCTGTAGTCGCAACTAAGGTTGATTCTAAAGAGAATGCAAGTTTGTTCGATAAGATTGTGGAAGACGGTAAATGTCAATACTTGGGATCCGCAAAGATTTAAACACGAATTCAATAAATGCTAAAACGAAATCGTATTCTTACGAAGTTGGAACAAACTCCGAATCGAAGTGGCGCAGGTGAAACAAGTTCGGAACCGGTTCTCTTTCTTCACTCGAAAATGCAACAGCGCGGGTTACACGAAGAATTGGAATCTTTATTCTCCGTGGACTCTACTGTAATAAGATCTACAACCTCTGAAGCTGGGAACTCATCAACGGTTTCCCAGACAGCACTGATTAGCAAGAAATTCCTTAGAGGTTCAAGAAAAGGGAGGCCATTAGCAGAACTGATTCCGGAAGATGTCACACAGCCAGTTACTTTGAAGATATCTGATTTGAATAGAGAATCTTCTGCTGTGGATTTAGCTGAGAATTTCCGACAGTTTGGAAAGCTGCAAAGTGTTCGTGTGTTGCACAGCGAGAAGCTTTGGAAGTCTGAAGGTGTCGCAATTGTCAGCTTCGAATCGTTCCCTGTTGAGCTATTCGATGAACAGAATGAATTAGCCAGGAAGGCCCTGTCGTTTGGTGGAAGACGTCTGAAGGTCCAAATCATTTCTGAAAGGGCCGTAGAAAAGGTCGAGCAGGAGCGTTTTAAACCACGTGAAGCTGACGCAAAGTTTGGGTTTGCTTATGCCGATGAGTCGTTTGCTATTGATACAGTCGAGTTTGGTTCTTTCTTGAAACGCAATTCGCTGTTTCTACCTCATGTGTTGGATGGCACATCATTTATTGACTGCTTCGTCGTGTTACATCAAGAAAGCAGAAAAGTTGTTTTGTGTTTGAAAGGCCAGGATGGTGTTCCATACAAAATTGAGTTCTTATTTTCCTCGTTACGCAATTACACAGTGATGGAAATGGATGATTTAGGCGAGACATTTCATCTGGTTATCGATGTCAAGTTTCCTCCAAGGATTTTCAAAGGAAAAGAGGGCAAGGTTGAAGAGTATAGTATGTTTCAGTTTGAGAAGAAAGACGGCTTGATCTGGTCGAGAGCTACAAAAATCTTTCATTGCCCTGAATGGGATTTTGCTGACCATTCTGTGTTTCGATTCAAATTATCGCAGCGCGAAGTTTATAGCCTGGAGTTTGAGTCAAAGTGGAACAAGTTGTCTCAGATTTTTAGCTCTCCTGAAAGAGGTGCTTTGTATGAGATTCAGCCGTTTAGATTATGCAAATATTTGCCTTGTGTTTATGTCGATTTGTTTAAAATTCAAAGTTTTCCTTTTGATCTACAATATGCTGCACTAAGTTTGGTCACTAGTGGTTTGCTGAAGAAGTATTTTGTCACAGAAGCGTTCTGTAGAACTTTACTTACTGCTCCTAGAGCGAGAGCATTATTGGCGCTGGAACATATGCACAGCTATAAACAATGTATTGATAATCCTGTCAATGAATTCAAGAGAGTTATGGGGAGGCTGCCCGATGTGAAAAGTACTCGCAGTTTGCCTAACCACTGTACATCGATCCGAAAAATAATCGTTACACCAACGAAACTCATCTTTTCACCTCCAACCATAGAATTAGGAAACAGGGTTGTAAGAAAGTATCATGACTATGTTGATAGGTTCGTCAGAATTAGTTTTCAGGATGAAAATTTTACCAGATACATGGATGGTTTCAAAGTTGAAGCTGATGTAGCAGACAGAATCAAGAACTTACTATATGATGGAATCAAAGTTGGCTCCAGGCATTTCCAATTCTTGGCTTTTAGTTCTAGTCAGCTGAGAGACCATAGTTGTTGGTTTTTTGCTCCTTACACAAAAGAAGATGCAAAGCGAGACGGAAATCATTTGAAACCATTGTCATGCGACGACATAAGATCATGGATGGGCAACTTTGATCACATAACATCAGTCGCTAAATATGCAGCAAGATTAGGCCAGTGTTTCAGTTCTACGACACCAATTGACGTAACTGGGTTTCGAGTCGACGAGATTCCTGATGTTGAGCGGAATGGATTTTGTTTCTCTGATGGATGCGGTAGAATGAGTAAAGCTCTTGCATCAAAAATTGCTACAGATATGAATTTGCTTGACATTCCAACAGCTTTCCAAGTCAGAATGGCTGGCTACAAAGGAGTTCTTTGTGTTGATCCTCGAATTCAAGAAGAGAATAATGAAGCCTCAATACAATTCAGGCCAAGTATGAAGAAGTTTGTCACTGATCATGGAGCGTTTCTGGAGCTGATTAAACCTAGTCAATATGCCCCAGCGTTCTTGAATCATCAGATTATTACTCTTTTAAATTCTATGGGAGTTGAAGACAAGGTTTTCTTGAGTTTTCAAAAGAGCATGGAAGAAAAGTTGGATGCAATATTTGACAGCGGTGGGAAGGCCTGTCAGCTTATAGATTCTTTTGCAGGAGAGAGTTTGGTATTTCCGATTTTACAAAAGATGATTTCTGCGGGAGTGTCTCTAGTTAAAGAACCATTCCTGAACAATATGTTGACCTTGTTTCAATGTCACAAGTTGAAGGAAGTCAAGTACAAGGCTCGCATTTTGTGTGATCAAGGCGCACAATTGACTGGAGTTTTGGATGAGTTTGGTCTCCTCAATTATGGACAAGTGTTTGTTCAGATTGTTGATCCCGTCACAAAGAAAAGATATGTCCCAAAAGGATCTGTGCTTGTCTCGAAGATGCCAGCGGTACATCCAGGAGACGTGCGCACTCTAGAATGTGTTGATTATCCAGAGTTGAAAGATTATTTGAATGTAATAGTATTTCCACAAAAGGGACACAGGCCGCATCCAAGCGAGACTTCAGGTTCTGACCTTGACGGAGATATATATTTTGTCACTTGGGAATACACATTAATACCACCAGTCAGAAACTTTCAAGCAATGAATTTCGACCCGCCTGAAAAGCCATTGCCAGTGAAGGACATCAATATTGACGATGTGAAGAATTTTATGGTGGACTATATTCAGAATGATCAACTTGGTATGATTGCGACATCTCACAAAATTCATGCTGATTTGAGTACTGTTGGAGTCATGTCCACAACATGCATTGAGCTCGCTTATCTTCACTCGGTTTCAGTGGATTTCCCCAAATCCGGAATTCCAGCTGATTATGATCCGAGAAGATACTCTGTCACTGTGTTTCCAGACTTCCTAAACAAAAAGATGAAAGCAAGTTATCCTTCTAGAAAGGCGCTAGGAAAACTGTTTAGAGAAGCAAAAACCATGAAGTACACACCTATTTTTGACACTGCACCTGATCAGAACTTTGTTGTGGATGGTTTTGAGGAATATATCGACGAAGCAGCAGAACAAAAAGAGATTTATGACTTGCAGATTAGAAGACTTATGAAGCAACACCAAGTTTATTCCGAGTTTGAGCTTGTTTCACAGTTGAATCTTGAATTCCATAAACTAAATTCAAGAAAAGAATTTGAAGCAAAGAAGATCATCAATGACGTTTTAAAAACTATGCGTAACCAATATCGTCAAGATTTTTGGAAGAATATTGGGAGAAAAAGGAAAGATTCTGAGATATGGGATCCTGTTATGAATGAACAAGCGCTTCGAAAAGCTGCAGCATATTATGTGGTTGCTTATTCAGACAGGTATCAAACAAATTCAAGGAGGCCCATGTACAGCTTTCCGTGGATGATAGTTTCGGATGTCCTATTGCATATTTTCAAACTAAGGAATGCTGGCGCTGCTTTGGTCAGTAAAAATATCGAAAAGTTGAAACTAGAAAATCCAAAACCAAGCATAGTTTCTGAGAAACTGGCTGTTATGAAGGGAGAAAAGTTGATGAATGACGATCAGCCTGAATGTGGTTGGGTTATTTCTACGCTAGATGATTTGATGGATGACTTGAAGAAAGGATTATCAGATGAAACAGAAGCTGATGTTTCATAGATAGATTTTATTTTCGATGCAATATTTTAGAAAAATCTTGTATCTACACCCTCTGAGAAGTCTAAAACACATAGTTTACGATCTTGACTGCAAGAAACCAGCATGTCATCAGTGTACTGCAATTTAAAAATGCGGCTCTCATGCAAATCATCGATACTCCAAATTAGCTGGCCTGTTTTCATATTCCACATTTTTATGGACTTATCGTAACTTCCAGATACAATCCGTTCTGAATCAAACTGCACAGTTCGAACTAAGTCAGTGTGGCCCGTGATGGTTCTCAATAACGCACCAGACTTAGCGCTCCAAATCTTGATACTCTTGTCGCTGGAACCACTCACAATAGTTTGACCATCAAAATGAATACATGCGATTCCTCTGCCATGATCAGTTAGTTCATGCAAACATCTCTTCGTCTTGAAGTCCCAAACCCGAATAGCGCGATCTCCAGATGCAGAAACAATAAGTTCATGCGAGAACATGACAACATTTACAGCTGCCTTGTGACCAACAAGTGTCGCTTCACAAATACCTTCTTTGATGTTCCATATCTTGATGCTTCTATCTTTGGAACCACTCAAAAGAACGTTTCCCTTGAAGCGCAAATTCAAAACTGAATCTCCATGTCCCTTTAATTGCTTCAATAAGTTCCCTGTATGCTTGTCCCATACCATAATAGTTGCATCACTAGAACCTGATATTACGTACTTGTCATCATATTGAACACAGAGAACAGATCCAGAATGACCTGCTAGTTGACGGACAAGTTTCTTGCCCTGCAAATCCCATACTCCTACAGTATCATCTCGAGAGCCAGTAACAATCGTGTTCTTGTCGAACTGCACGCAATATATGCCTTCCTTGTGACCTTCCAAATAATACTTCTTGTAGTTTGAATTGAGCCAATTCCGTCTGAGCAACATCTTTTGCTGAAACAAGTACTTATAAAGAAAGAAGGGAGCGTTTGTCAATCCTGCAGGTAATGGACTTCGAAGCAGACCAGCTGCTGTGAGACTTTCAGGTGTTGCTGTTTCCATGAATTGCATCATTTGAACAACTTTGGTACTGTCAGCCTGCCAACCGTTCCTGTTAAACATTTTCTTCCAAATATAGTCATTACTTGCGGTGATCCTCCACTTTTTCGATACTAAAGCAGCGTTGCAACAATCTGCAGGTGTCAGGTGGTCAAAAACTAAAAGGGCTAATTCAAAAGGCAGAGCTGAAACCACATCGAAACGGATCAAAGGAATGAACTTTTCAACTATTCTGCTCAGGAGTTGAGGCCTCAGAGAGTAGCCCAGCTGCATGATCAGGTCTGCTTTTTGTTCTGGAGTGAAGAGCATGATTTGAGGTGGAATAAGATCGGGTCTGCTCTCGCTGAAACCCTCGTCGAGCTCCCCGTTACCAGATGAACGTGGAGATGTGTTGCTCAATAGGAAGTTTTTAACTGGACTGCTTCTACCTGCCATACGTCAAACTGCAAAAACTGTTTTGAAACAACTGCTGCTCGATTGGGAAGCTGACGCTTTGCTGATTCGCCAGGTCAAAGTGAACGCAACGCTCAGTTCAGCGACTGACCGAAACGGTTAAAATAGACGCGTTCATGTCTCGTGCTGAAACTTTTAAGTCTTTACTTATCGTATATTATTTTATGATTAACGACCTGCTTGGTCTTCTTCAACTTCTTCTTCTTCCTCTTCCTCTACAGCATTAGGGTCATAAAAATCCCATTCTTCGAAAGGATCTTCCCAGTCTTCAATATCACCCTTTTCAAGCTGTTCCATTTCTTCGTCAGTGCACAAACAGCTGTCCAATTTCTTGGTGATTGCTTCCTTTTCTTCGGCGGTAGTAAATTGACCAATTAAAACCAATTCTTGTCTTTTATCACCACATTTTTCGTCCATGTCAGCCCTGACAAGAGCAGCATTTTCATCGCCTCCCCATAATTCTTCAGGTAACTCACAGAACCAATTTCCACCGTTTGAAATAGTCAACATCAAACCAGCTTGAGACCACTCACCAATATTCTTTGGTCTTGAGGCAATCCAAATAAAACCTTTGGAACGTAACAAGTGCTTGAATGGACCATTTTTCTTTGACTGCAAACGACTTTTAACTTCCTCTGGAGGAATGTACGTATTAGACTCTTCCTCTTCCTCTTCTCCTTCTTCCTCGTCACCAATGTCTTCTTCTTCCAATTCTTCCTCCTCTTCGTCTTCCCATTCGCCATCATCTTCTTCCCCGTGATCATGATCATCTTCAGGCATTGTCATGCCAGGCTGCTCACTCAAAAAGAAACTGGAGATAATCATATCAAACAAGCGCTGTGGATGGAACGGTTTCCGTGCCTTATACACAAAAGAGCTGATACCATATTCAATTGTTTCAGGAGTGTGTGTTTCTTTAAGAGACAGTAGCCATCCTGGACTCATTGCAGCCTTCTCGAAATCAAACAAGCCTGTATTCAAAATTTCACTTAATTCAATATCACAGTAGTTCGTTTCCACCACTTTTGCAACAGGGTTCAACTTCATCAACATGCCCTTAATTTGAGCCAAGACATTCTTTGGAACCATATCAGACTTGTTTAATATCAACACATTGGAGAACTCGATTTGATCACACAACAAGTCAGACAGAGATATTTCTGCTTCTGGGCCATCCTTAGAGTCGTACTTGTCGCCAACAAAATCTGCACTCTCGAACAGGTCCAAGAACGAAGTGGCATCAACCACTGTCACGCAACAATCCAAACGAGAAACATCCATCAAACTGGAGCCGTTCAATTCTTCGCTGGTGAACGTGAAAGTCTCTGCAACCTGCATAGGCTCAGATATTCCACTGCTCTCAATAACCAAGTAATCAAACTTGCCTTCCTTTGCCAACACTGTGACCTCATCCAGAAGGTCTTGACGCAAAGTGCAACAGATACAACCATTCTGCAACTGAACCAGTTTCTCTTCCTTCTGAAGCACCGTGTTTTTCGCAATTAAGGCAGCATCAATGTTCAACATACCCATATCATTCACGATCACAGCAACTTTTAAGTTTTGCTTGTTTGTCAGTATTCTCTGTAGAAGCGTAGTTTTACCAGCACCAAGGAAACCAGAGAGAAGCGTAACAGGTAACTTCTTCGTTTCTTGTTCGTTATTAACAGCGATATCAGCAGTCATTTTAGATAAACTTTTCATGATATTGGTGAGAAGCTGAAAATTGCGTGATTCCAGATCTGCGATCGTCACTTTAGCGCAGCACTAAGCTCAAGTTTCGAGCAGTTTGAACTATTATCAAGTCAACGTGTTTAATTGCATTTCAGTAGATTTATTTCATTACAACGGGAAATCAATAAGCAGAACATAAGCAAATGTGTGATAATGTGATAATACTAATGTACATGAAGACTTTTATTTTGAGTAGTTCTGGAAATAGCCTAATCCTCGAAGAATTGCATAAAAGAGGCATGTCCAGCGCCCTTACTGGTTTGACCTTCTGAAATTTCTTTGTTCAACTCCACCAATTACTCGTACGGTACCTCTTCCGCTTCTTCTTGCTTCATAGTTTTAGCCTCTTCCTTAATGCGCTGCAAGCCCAACTCGATCTCTTCTGCAGTAAGAAAGAATAACTTCCTTGTGTCAGACGGACCTTCAAGGCACTCAGTTTTAAAGATTGAATAAGGGCTTCTGCGAGCCAACCTAGCCGAGCTTCGACTGGAACTTTGTTGCTGTTGCTGTTGAGGTCTTTGTTCTAGTTTTCCTGGGATGATTTTGGTTTGCTTCTTGACAGGTGACTGAGGTAGAATATTCGAAGCACCAGAAAAATTCCGGGTTGACAAGATTAACAGACCAAGAACATAAACGAAATCGTCAGTTGATGGACTACCACTGTAGGTGCCCGCAGGATAACAAAAGAGACTCTTCCTATCTTCTGATTCCAACAACAACTTGAAGGACGATGGTGAACAAAGAAGAAGTGGAACGCCGGAGTAGTAGAGTGCACCCATACTTTGACAAACCCTACTTCTTCCGTACCATGGTTCGTTCCCGAGATATGATGTGCTTGTTTTCATTTCTGTGATGAACCTTGAAGTGTTGGTCCCAGCTTGTGCATACATGAAGTCGCTTGTTCCAATGACTGCACCATTTTCAACAGGCAGATACCCGCCAACGCCATACTTAGGTCTGCCACCTTCAATAATTGGATTGTTCAAAGCAGCTGAGAGAAGCGCCACTAACATTGCGAAACGAGTTTCGACAACTTCCTAAAAAGCATGAATATAACTCTTTTCCGCGATAATTACCTCTTCCAACCCGACGGAAGAACGGAACGAGTTCAATGAAGAACTAACATAGCTTTTTTGGAGCGCGGCATCAATTCTTTGTTTCCAGTCTCCCGGAGCATTCAGATATCCCTCGGTCGCCAAATCATCCAACGATGCAATGCCTGAAACATTCTTGTAGAACGCCGGATGCACACAATTCGACGGCATTCTTGAAGCAGAAGGATACGAAAGGTAGAACTTCCCTGGTTTAGTTTTAATTGGTACGCGTTGCGGATGAAGTTTCTCGAAGTTTTTCTTGTTCAACGCAACATGGTCGTCATACAAAAACCACTCGTCATATTCCGCAGAATCGGTGCCTTCTTTTTGCTCAGCTGCAGCATTACCAACCGACTTCGTCTCAGCGAGTGCATCCTTAGGGTCAAAAGTCCAAATTCCGTGAGTCATTCAACACAAAACAACCGAAACAGCTTTACATTTCGAGTGAGAATTAGTAAATTGAATACCTTTCTAGCGGCCCTTTTTATATGCGGAAAATTTTAACAAGTCGCGGTTTCAAACTAGTTTCTGATGGGAAATGACGGGTGTCAACGATTATTCGCGCTACCGATTTGGTTTTGCATCACACCTATGCCATATCACTTAAGCGCTATCTAATCCCTATGAGACATACAAAATGAGATCATGTAACCAATGTACGGCTAAACGAGCACCCTCACAGAATATACTTTCTAGACTTTGATCACACTGCGACCAAGCTGATGAGGAAAAAGGCGCCTAGAGAATTCCTAAACGACGCTGAACGAGAACAGCTGAAGGCAGAAGGAACTAAAAGCCAAACACCTTTGCGAATTAAATTAAAGCTTAACCTTTCCTCATTGAGTAATACTAATGCATCAGCAGCGCAGCATCAACACTCTACTGAACATGTCGTGCCAAAGGACAAAGTTCTGATTGTGCCAACTACAGGACACTTTCCTGAGCAAAATAGGATAATGCCTTTCATTGAGGAGAACTACAGCGATGATCCTGAAGAGCCTGAGGTTACGGAGAACTTGGAACTGTTAACAGCCATCATTCAGAATTACGATAAACAAATGGGCTTACGGATATTCAATGCGATCAAAAGGAGAGCCTTCCCTGACATTTGTCTTGGTACGTCAGTGCTACATAATGATGTTCAGCTACATACTGCCTTGGATGAGATTGCTTGCAGGTTGCATGCTTTGCACAAAACTGTTGGTACTTCAGACCACGACGGTGGTGTCTTCAGTTTATGAATATTTTTATGTGTTTTTCTTTTTCTTTACTGGGCTGCATTTGTATTTTTACGTAATGATGATAAGATCTGATGATTTGGTGTTGAAGGTTGCTTCCAAAGAAGAGCACAGACAAAGTATAATAAACAACTACGGTGAATGGGGCGTGCCTTTGACGCTGGAACAGTATTTTATTAGGGAACAAGAGTTGCAGCATCCTGATGCTCTCTTTGCTCCATTTGTTCCTTGGATAGTGACGGATTCAAAAGGTTCGGATATTCTTGCACAGTGTGAGACGTTTGAGAATGATGTATGTGTGTATATGCGTGTAAATGACACAAATTCTAATAATAATGGTCACGTCCAAATGGTTCAAGGCAAAGCATATGGTGTAGCGTCAGTATTTGTTCCAAAGCAACATCGTGGCAAGGGCTATGGCTTCACAATGATGAAGAAGCTACATAATACGCTCCAAGATGCTAAAACGGAATCATTTGGCAGTTACTTGTATTCTGATATTGGTCCAAAGTTCTATGAAAGGAATTCCTGGATGAATTATTCACCTTATCAAATGGTAATATCCGTCGATGATGCAGAAGAACTGCCATTTGGTGATGCTACTGACTTGGCTGCTATTAAAAGAGAAGACTTGGAAGTTTTAACAAACACGGATAATATCACTCAAGACAGAATTGTCAAAGAGTTCTTGTTAGAGCAACCTGAAGGAAAGAACGCTGTAGCAGTGGCATTTAAATCATCTGCAAAGATTTTAAATTGGGCAAGAGTCAGAGCATCTGTATTTTCTAGATTTCTTTGTCCTGAATTAGAGTTCGATAAACGACCATACGGCCATGTGATAAATATTGGACAAGAGAACCAAGAATTCATGACTTACTTTCATGATTTCAAGGAAAAGAAACTATATGTGAACAAGCGCAGAGTGTTGACTAGCAAGAATGCTTTAGGCCTCTTAAATGCTGCCATCATAGAGGCTAAGAGTTGCAAGTTAAACAAGGTGATCATGTTTAATCCATGCGATACATTATGCCAGGCTATTTGCGATTTGAGTGGCAATAACACTCTATTTAAATCACTATTATTTTCCACAAAAAGAATGAAAAGTGAAGACTTTAAAAATATGGTGGATATCGAATTAATGAAAGGAGTCAGATTCCAGCCTGGAGACGGCTCCATTCCGGCAATGACTCTCTTCGATGAAAATATCATAAATCGCTGCGATTCTTCCTATGACCCTGCTGGAGTGGATTATCACTGGTTTGACAATGAAAAATATCTCTGGGTTTAGAAAATAGAAACAAATTACATGTATTTATCACGAGCTAACTTCTTCAGAATATTCAGAATATTGATCATCATCCATATCGTCTTCTTCCATGTCAGAGTCTTCATCTTCCTCTATCTCCATAGGTTTCGCTGCAGACTTTCTCCTCTGACCTCCCTGGCTTTGTTTCTCTAATCTTTGAGCAGCCTTTAATTCTCTTAATTTCTCTCTTTCATTACGAGCTGCTTCCCGCTCAGCTTTCTTTTGTTCTCTAATCTTAGCATCTTCTAGCCGCTTCTTTCGGCGCTCCTCCTGTTCTTTCATTCGCTCCTCTTTTCGTTGTTGCAATTCTTGCTGCTTTTGATTCTTTAATCTTTCTGCCTCCAACTTCTTCTTCTCTAATTCATCTTGTTCTCGTTCCATAAGATCCTCTTCTCGTTCGATGTCTTTGAACAATTGAGGCTTCTCAATAACAAGCTTCACTGGTCTTGATGATCCCCAGCAGAACAATTTGCCAAAGAAGGATTCGCATCCTTTTCGTTTTCCATTAAAACCATTCTTTGACATTTCAACAAGTTTTGGTAAACCAGAATGCTTTTTCTCTGTCCTTTTGCCAGAGGATCTTCCATATGACCAATTAATATCATACAAGGCAACTTCAACAGTCAAACGAACTGGGTAATGATTAGACAAAATCGTTGGTTCAATTCTAACATCATCATCATAAACATATGTTCCTGTTTTGCTCCTGTCAATTATCGACGAGAATCTGCTATCCATCAAAAATGTGTCGTAACAAGTATCATCCTTGTCTACAAAGAGGTTATCTTTCGCAACAGTTGCCTGCCTGTAAACAGATATTTCCTGCTCTTCTTTGAACCAAATTGAATCTTTCCAATCTGGCAGGTAAGGAATATTCAAATCACCACCAATGAAACCAAAGTTTATATCAAAAACAGACTTTGTTGTATCCATCACATCTTCATAGACTTTTTTTAACAAATCAGCCTCAGCTACAGCCTGACTCAGAGTAGCAGATGAATGCATAACAATGTACGTGAATCGAAACTTGCTCGCGACGTGCTCAAACACGCAAACATACGGCGGCCTAGGAATAGACTGTTCGTTCTTCATAACGTACTGCTCACAATACACAACATTCAATACTTTCGTATTATAGTAGAAGACATACAGTTCCTTATGCGCCCTCTTCAAAGTAGGAAACTTGTTTATCATCACGGAATACGACGGACCACAATTTCTCTGTACAGTTTCCAAAACTTGCAGTGCAGCCTTCTGTCGACGATACTCTTGAATGCCAATAACATCAAACTTACAAATAACAGCAGCAAGAGAATCCAGAATATAATCATTCATGGCTTTTCTCTTACCAAAAGATTCCACATTAAATGAACCGATATTCAAAGTATCCCTCGCGCATACACTCAGAGCGTGCAATATCACCAGCCCTACAAGTCCCTTAAAGCCCAAAATTTTCATGACAGAACAGAAACGATCAACTGCGCCACAAAATCAACCAGCCAAAGCAAAACAGGGACGCTAAAGGAATGGATACTTTAAGTGGAACAACTACGTTAAAACGCACAACATCTTTATACAAACTACAACAATGATTTATCGCGCAGAGCTCCAGCTCAAGCGTCTACATGCTGCGAGCTGGAGTGCGAATGGGCTTTCTTAAAGGGGGTATATCTAGCTCTCTCTGAGCCCAGCGAGTTATGTTCATTTTGTTTACATGAGTTGAAACAGACAAAGTTTTGGGCGGTTAAAATCTGCAATTCAGATAGCTTAACTGTTTGGAACAGGGACATTAACGCTGCACGAAATATCAGACACGTTTTCTTGGATTTGAATGCAAACAAAGGTAAAAGACCGCTTGCGTTCTCCAGGAAGAATCATGCATGATGTTTCGTCAGCTAACTGCAAAATTTAATTGGTGGTTAAAGACAGGTGAGTATGCCTGCATATTTACTTGTACAGTCTCCACCAGCGTAGCCGAGAAATCATGCGATTCGTGTAACGCTCTTCTAAGTAAGATTTGGTTTTATTTGAACTAATCCTGTAGCGAAGGGCCAGTTATTCTAGCCCATTCTAATGATCCTATTCAAATGATAATTCAACTCAGAATTGTCAGGCTTCTTGCCCATTTTAGAATTCTTGACACATTCCTTTAATCCCTTCATAACGTGTGCACATTCCAGTCCGTCTATCCGCGCGCCCTTCCAGCAATTGAAGACCGCCGTAAGTTCCGGAGTGCACGGCTTCATATTATTCAGTTGTTGACGCGTTGGTCTGATGGTATAATAAATTGGTTGTTTAGGGCGTGGCCTACGTCGGAATTAGTTTACTGCGTCTGACTTTTAAGGTGTTTACCTTGTGAGCGATGGCATGATTTTCTTGAAAAGATTGGAATGCAATTATCATTGGTAGAATCGCACTCTGTACTTTTCTCTGTAACTCTGAATAATTAACTTTCTTTCTTTTGCCCTATTAAGGAAATATTTCGTGTATTTTTGGATAGCGAGCGATGTCTTGAGGAGTATTTGAAAGGCGTGCTTGGGCATGATCAAGCGATTGGGACACTAAAACTATTGAACCA
>JALGPX010000127.1:17549-33787 GCA_023515795.1 Amoeboaphelidium occidentale | reverse complement strand
TACATGTCATATTTCTTGAAGTCAACTTTACGGTAGTCTTTCTTTCTAAAGTTGTTGAATGCTTCTGGTGCAGCAATGATCATGATTAAACCGAACATACTTCAGCAATGTATGTTTAAATCCGCGAGGTCTAGTTTTTAAAATTTAACCGATAAAGCAGCTTGTCGTCACCGCGCCATAGTTTGAACTTCTTGTTGTTTCACTTTCACTTTTGATCATAATCCAAGATGCACAGATTCTTCAAACGACAGTCATCTACACATAGTGAAATAAAGATGGAAGTCTTAACAAAGGACCAAGAAAGACATGAAGAAGTTATGAAGTCTTTACTAGAGAGTTTCTTGGAAACTGAATATGATCGTGCCTCAATATTCCAGCCTAATGAAGGCACTTCCAAAAACAAGATCATATCTGATGAGGTCATGAACAAAATTGAAATGTTTCTTATGCAATTATCCAGTTGCTATCAAATGTACGGCTGTCTGATACATATTCTGGAGCTGAACATGGTAAAAGTCGCAGAGGGATTTGGGATCAAGGCAGAGTTCGCCGTATTCCCAACATTCTCATTATTCAGTACAGAAAATGGCAACCGCAAAAGGAAATCACACTTCTTTCCTTCTACTATGGGTACCGATCTTTACAAGCTTCAGTTGGTGGACGAGCTGGCGAGAAAGATTTCAAGTTATGGATCGGAATCTCCGATTGACAAAACCATGCAACCAGAAGCATATCAAAAGATGTTAGATCAAGCAACATTTTTATCCAAGAATGTTTCCAATATGCCGTCTCCGAACCCTAGTTTGAATGGTATTTCAAGAATTTCAAAGAGTTCCTTGTTGCCAAGACTGGTCGAAGAGACACCCGTTAGTGCACAGACGATAAATCAAACAATTTTGGACTTAGCAAGTCACGGTCCTGGTATAAAAATGCTGAAAGAGTCAAGCTCAAAAAAGTATGCATCCTTATTCTCATCTATCGCAGTTGACGATGGCATTCTACATCTTCAAACAATCATGAAGAGCAAACCTCTGTATCCATTCTACGCCAACTGGCTTTTGAGAGGACTCGCATCTGCATCTTGTTGCTGTCTCTTCTTCAAGGGGAATTTCTTTGACATGGCAATTTCTTTTATACTGGGATTCTCTGTGGGGTTAATCAGAGAACTTACGACTTATGTTCCGACTTTTGGAAGAATTTACGAGTTTGCGTCAACATTTTTTGTTTCTTTAGCTGCGTGGGCCGTTCATGGCTTCTGGGAACCTATTTGTTTCAAGTCGGTGGTAATGAGTTCGATAATCAATAACCTTCAAGGAACGATGATTGCAACATCTATTATTGATCTGCTCACAAAAAACATGATAAGCGGCACTGTTAAGCTTTTCTTTGCTAGTGTGATCTCAGCCATTATAGGCTACGCTATGGATCTTGGGACAAGCGCTTTCGCAAGAGTAAGCGGAATGACAAAGAAAGATCTTATCGATTCAGCCGTTTGCGGTGATGATAGAGCCGTGGAGCCATATTGGTATCCCTTATTCTTTATCATTGCAACACTATCGTTCGACACTCTAGTCAATGCACATTACTTACAACTTCCTGCCATGGTTTTTGTTGCCGCTTGCTCTTATTCAACTTATTTCTTTTCTTCTATGGTCATCAATGTTCAGATTGCATTGATTTTGGGGACATTTGTTGGCTCATCTCTGTCTAACATTTATTCTCGATACACTGGACACCCTGCTGTCATTTATTATTTACCATCTCTGTACCTTTTGGTTCCTGGATCTATGGCTGTCAATGGTTTCTTTTCCTTCTTCGTATCTGACCCTGCTGGCGGTCTCACACTGGCCATGGGTGTGATAACCTCAGCGATATCTCTAGCTATCGGTGTGTTTGCGGCATCTTCGGTCTTTGTTCTTCCTGAACTTGTGGAATTTTACAAACATAAGGAGAAGCCTATTCTACAGGATGATCATATAACTTCACGACCATCTGAGCTCATGCTGTAATATAGTAGATTCCATTAAGATTTATTTTTGCTTTCTGATCACAAGCGGGACTTCTCGCTAGCATTTTGGTAATCTTGGCATAGTGTCTTCATATCAGCAAACGCTTCAATGATAGCATTTATAAACTTTTCAGAGCTTGTTTCTCTGCATAGCCTCTTACTCTCCATTCCGAATTTAATGGTATCAGCTCCCACACAATAATTGGTTCCATAGCCATCCGGAACAACAGCCCCAAATCCAGTTCCGTTATAATTTTCACCTGAAGATAAGCTGCTTGTGGACAAACGGAAGTTTGTGCTTTCTCTCATTACTGGATGAGTGAAAATCTTATGACTTTCACCGCCGCGCAAAGATAATCGCAATCCGAGTAAATGCCTGTCAACACCTTCTCCTTTCATTGAATCCAGAGTATACTTTGAGTGAGCTTTACATGCCTTTGTAAGAGCATCAAACTTTTCTTTTGTAGAAGCTTTGTTGTTAGTAAAAGTTTTCACGAAAGCAACAGCATCGTTAGAGCAAACTCTAATAGTTTCAGTTCTCCCCAACAAAAACTGACGAGTGCTTCCTGTTTCATAAGTAGCTGTCCATTTTCCATGCATTCTGTAATATGCCAACTGAAGTACCATTTGAATGTATGCATCAGGGGACTGTTTTGCAACATTCTTGATAAAAGTACTGCCATAACCTTTGTATATCAAAACACGGGCATCACAATCTTTGATAATTTCTTTTGCGTTCTTGATTGCTACATCAATAGCACTCTCAATGACTCCATCAATATCAAACTGCAATTTCTTTGGTTCAATTAATTCTGCATGTTGGACTGAACCTTCTGGATCTTTGGCAGGCTCATTCTCAACTAACCAATCCATTAAACGAGACGGGATAAGAGCATCACACGGAGAATGTTCACCATTCATTCCTCCTTTTCCGTTACTCATGCAAATAATAGAGATAGCCTTATCATACCATCTGTTGAATCCGTCACCAGCATGCGCCATGTTCCTGTAAGCAGAGTGATAATCATCCGGGCAAGCCCAGTCATCAAGACATAAACAAAACAAAGAGCTCTCAATTTGCTTCAATGATTCCCTGTTTGTTGCACTCAACTGAACTAAATGTTCTCTAGCTGCAGCCCAACGATCACGATGATCCGATGTCAAAATACATACAGGCGGCTCCAAATCTTTACTGTTGACAACGTCAAACACAACATGCCATAATAGCTTCTCGATATCGTTAACAGAAAGCCTTGCACCTGTATTCTTATCATAAACGAAAACAGTGTAAATCTGACTGCGAAACAAAACAGTGATATGTTTTGACTTGTTCACCGGAAAGCCGCCAGGACAAACGTTTTCATCACATTCAGCCAACGGAATCCTGGTCCATCCAAACATCAAACGATACTGTTCCATGCAAAGAGGTGTTTTACCACGATTAATAAATTCAACGGGAATTGTCTCAGCATCAATTGCTTCTTTCATGCCCAAAGCATTGACAACAAATCCTGCAGCGCGGTAAATTTGGAACGGAGTAACATGTCCTGGAGGAACTACAGCAAGTTTTGGATGCAAAGGTGTTGGAGGCTGTAACTTATGATCAGCAAATACCATAAACCAATTAGAGTTAACCATTAAAGGTTCTCTCCATGAGTGGTACGCCGCACGCAACCACCAGCGGTCCAGCCAATTAAAAGCAGTCTTCTTTTCGTGGTCCTCCAAGCGCTTCTGGAGTTCTTTACCGAGACCAGATCGAAAATCTTCAACGATTGCCTTCACTGTGTCCTGCTCTTCCTTACTTCCACAGAACGGAATTAACGTCTGAAAGTATTTATTCAAAGTGTTGTCCAGCGGTGGAACTGGAAGCTTAGGAAGTGTTGACTGCAACTCAAATGTTTTGGGCATTCTGGGAAATCGAGTTGTTTCAACTTCAGCGACGACTGCTACTTCTCTGCCTCTGGGCCTCCCATAAATCATCAGCTTGATACTTTTTTACTGCTGCGTCGACATCCCATTTGCATTCATCCAAATACACCAAAGCAACTTGTCTATCCACACATTTTGCTCTCTGCATGAATTGGGAAATCATTGCACCCTGCTCTGCTAATGGATCCGGTAGGACTACTCCTGGGTCTTTTTTGGGATCCACTATGAAAAGGTAATTGCGAGGTATTACGAAATCGTGGTGCAACTTATTCGCATGCTTGACGGAATATACAGAAACCCCATACTTCAAAGCCACCCCAGCCACTGTGTCGCCTTTCTGGACGGGATGCACCACGAAAGGAGGACGCTCTGTCTTTTCAGTATATTCTGGTGGTGTCTCAGAAGGGGCATGATAATCCGGTAGTTGTGGTTGATCAGATCCTGCAGACATGTGACGAAAGAGAATCAAGTGGAAACACAAATAGAGAGTTTTAAGCGAGGTGCAAAGTTATCTCAATAGGCGGAATGTTACGACTAGATCGTCTATTTCATGACTGGCATGTTCACCGCAGCACTGGTTCCAACTGCATCTTGTGAACGCCATAGAGCTGTGACAGTTTTTGTTTGAGTGAAGAAAAGCACACCTTGTTTGCCATAGAAGTTAACATCACCTCTAATTGAAGCTCGGGACCCAGTGAATGAGAACATTGGCAATGGAACAGGTATTGGAACATTGATACCAACTTGTCCAACATCAATTTCACTTGTAAATTTTCTTGCAGCAGCTCCAGAGTTGGTGAAAATTGCAGTACCGTTACCGTAAGGATTGTTATTGATCAAATCAATAGCATCATCCAAAGTATCAACTGTTAAAATCACCAAAACAGGTCCAAAGATTTCCTCAGTATAACATTTCATATGTGGTTTTACAGATGATAAAACGGTTGGACCCAGGAAGTTTCCATTTGGATACTTTGATACTTTAATTCCTCTTCCATCCAACAATAACTCTGCTCCTTCGTCTACTCCAGATTGAATCAATTCTTCAACTCTCTTCTTTGCATCCTTTGTAATCAATGGCCCTAGGTCAGCTTCTTCTTCAAATCCAGAACTAACTTTCAACTGTCTTGCTCTCTCTACAAATTCAGGAATCCAATCCTTGGCCTTTCCAACAAACACAGCAGTACTCAAAGCCATACATCTCTGACCAGCAGCTCCAAAAGCTGCACCAACTAGAGCATTCAAAGTATGGTTCTTGTTTGCATCTTCTAGAATAACTCCGTGATTCTTTGCACCCAAATTAGCCTGAACTCTCTTTCCGTTCGCAGTACCACGAGCATGAATGTACTTTCCTGCAACATCTCCACCGACAAACGAAATAGCCTTCACACTTTCATGATCACAAAGGAAATCCACGGTCTTCTTACTTCCGTGTACAACATTAAGTAACCCCTTTGGGAATCCAACTTTAGCAGCCAATTCAGCCAAGATCATCATTGCAGTTGGATCTCTTTCCGATGGTTTGATAAGTGAAGAATTACCGCACGCGATTGCCATAGGAAACATCCAAAGGGGAATCATAGCAGGAAAATTGAATGGACAAATACCAGCTGTTACACCCAGTGGTTGTTTCAAAGTGTAAGAATCCATATCAGACGAAACCTGTTCCAATGTCTCACCCATCAGCAGAGATGGAATTGAACATGCATGCTCGATAACTTGTAAACCTCGCAATACGTCACCTTTTGCATCTGGAAGAGTCTTGCCCTGTTCCCGGGTGATACTCTCGGCGATGCGGGTAATATTCTGACGAACAATCAATTGATAGTCCAACATTAACTTCTGCCTTGTCAATACAGTCGATTTCTTCCATTCTTTGAATGCCTTTGAAGCGCAATCAGCTGCGTACTCCAATTCGCTCTGTGTGGCTTGCGGAACCAAAGTAACAACTTCTTGCGTGGCTGGGTTTCTAACTTCGATCCATTCCTTAGTTTTACTGTCAATGAATTCCCCATTAATGAATAACTTTGTCTTTGTCGGAGTAGAAGCCGCTGTTGATAAAAGTCTTAGCGGCGCTGCAGTAACTTTTGCTTTAGCACGGAAACTCTGGACGAACATTGTGCCGATCACCTCTGGGAAAATCTCTGGCAGAGCCATAACGAGGGAAGGTTTGACGGTTAAACAGTTGAAACTATTGAATATCGCCATGTAATAGAAGTATCTGGGTGTTATCAATGTGATTCCTTGAGTGATACATCTTTGCTACGCGAGCTGGATGATCAGAGCCATGCGAGGCCTTGGCATCACCACACAACCTGAAACTAGCACACTAAGTAAAATTTATATTTGTCATCTCACAATAACAACTTGACCTGGTTTCAGATCACTCAGAATCTTCTAACAATTTTTAATTGATCATGTCAAACGATTTGTATAATGCTTTGAAGCAGAGCCTTTTAAACATTCCAATGGACAGATACCTTCAGAAACAGTATGAACTCAATGATGGTTGGATACCTTTGAAGACTTTGGCTACTTTGAAGATGGTAAAGAAACTTTTATCGACTGGCCTGGACAAAGATAAGCAGATTTTCGAAGCCCTAAAGCGAAAGCGTAACGAATTTGAATTTTCAAGTGACAGAAAATCGCTCAAGTGTCTCTTTATTGAGAGTCTTGGAGATGAGTTTGTTAAGCGGACGTTATACTTGGAAGGCTTCGGATTTGACTTGGATCGACTGGGAGTAAAACACATGGTAGAGAAAGCTGTAGGTTCTGTTGGTGTTGTAACATATGTGGATATGGAAGAACTTCAAATTAAAGGACAACGCAAGAATCGCGGGTTCTGTTTTATAGAGTTTGTGACTGCTGGTGCAATGGAAGAAGCGATCGGTAAATTGAGTAAATATCGACCTATTAGAAAACAGGAATGGTTGGCTCTAATGGCGCAGTACAAAGAATACAGAAAGCTTAAAACTCTTTGCTTGAGACGAGAGCAACTCGGCGAAAAGTACTCAGATCATAAGGCTGATGTTCTTGTCAGATGTAAAAATACACAGAGAGACGCTGATGGTAAAATTCTTTCAAAATTATTCAGTGCAGAGTCTGCCAAAGAACGTTTAAAAGACCAGAAAGTGGAAGATGAATCGAGGTTAAATTGGCATGTTGAATTTGTTGATACAAAACGCAAGATAGTGAGACTAAGAACCAGCGAAGATTCTCGTAAATTAATCGAGTGTTTTAATGATTTCAAAGTTTATCATTCATCCGCTACAGATAGTGTTGGCTCTTTATCTCCCCCTGATCAAAGCAATTCTGAAAAGATGCATGTCGATATTGAACCTGTTGATTTAGAATTAGTTCCCAGAGAACAGCAACTACAGGAGTGGGATCATATTATTGAACAAAGAAAACGATTTCATAAATAATTCATTTGTCTTGAAGTTCCAATAGTTCTTCAAGTGATATTGGTATCTGTTTTACAGAATTGGCATCTTGAACAATGCGATACAAGATATCCTTATCTAACATCACATGAACAGTTCCTATCATGCATCCCTTTCTTGGTGCTGGCACAAACCCTAAGCCGTGGGATTGCGCAAAGTGTTCCACAGCATCTTTGAATGTAACACTGCTAGTTCTAAGCATTGAAAGAATTGGATTGAATTTTGGCTGGGAGTATTTCTGCAACGGTTTCAACTGAGATTCCATAGCATCACTCATCATGTCCAAACCGATCTGAAACATCGGATCGAATTCATCTGGCAGATACTCTTTCCATGTTTCATACCACTCTGCAATTTCCGCCATCGCTTCACTGCTGGATGATCGCAACCAGACATGTAAACACATCCACCACTTTCTTGATACTGAACTGACAATTTTGGATTTGTGTTCTTTGCTAAGACGTTTTATCCATGCAATTACGACATCAATTATAAATGTTTCTTGAGCAGCTGGATTAATCGTAAACTGCGACAGGAGATCCAATAGCCTATTAAGCACTAGACCAGATATAGCATTCTTTTGATTTTGATGAAATTGAGTCGATAATTGTTCGTATACTTTTGCAGATTCCGCCGTTAGTTGCATGACACTCAATAAAGACATACACCTCGAAAACAACTTATCAGACAGTGACAGTATTTCAGATAACAAAAGAAACTCTGTAAGATCAGATAAAGAAGATTCTTCCATCAATGCCACTATCCGAGGAATCACCAATTGCGTTAGAATAAGAGAGTACAGAGATGGAGATACTAAATCATTCAGAACATCCAACACTTTAAGCAATTCTTCAAACTTTGAGCGATCAATAGAACTAACAAATGCTTGAATATAAAACGAAAAGTAAGCGACGAATGCGTCGAAATCCAACTGTAACAATTCAAAATGTTTCTTCTGTTCAGAAAGATAAGCCAAAGCAGATACGAAATCATCAGACACGAAACGATTCCGGACCAACGGAAACAAAAGCGAACTTATTGCGCCTTGTGCTTCCGGAAACTCATAAACTTGCAAAACATCAGAAATATCAGCAACCACAGAGCTAATTTTTTGATTAGAAACTAAATTCAAATGTAGCTTCCTTAGCAGTGTAATTAATCGGTTCAAATTAAATCTCTTTTCCTTAAGTATTCCCAACTGCTTTTCCAGCTGTTCCTTTTGGAATTGCAAATCGTGCTTCGGATCAGTTGTGTAAGGCTTCGTAAAATCCAGAATCTGCACTTCCTCCGTCTCCAAGTCAGCCAAGTCAACAACATTCTTCTTTTGTTTTCGTTTCTTGCGGTCTTTTGGTTTACTCTCCTGTAAGCGATCCTTTCGTGGTTTGACCTTCTCCTTTAGGCCTTCGCCCTTTGGCCGCATTTCCACTTTAATTGGCTCAACTATTCCGCTCTTATCTTTTCCAAGGCCCTCTCCTTCAGTCCATCCGTGCTGTTTCAGAATATTCAGACCGATATCTGTCCAACTGCTTCCATTATCGCTCTGTCGTTTTTGAGTCGTCTTTTGCGGAGACGCTGTTTCTATCTCAGACTCCTCCTCCGAAGAAAAGGAATAATCTGAAGAATATTCCGATGAATGCGACCGTTTGAGGCTTCCAGGTTCGCTTTCCATTCTGTGGCGCAGGTGGCGCGAGGTCGAGTTTGTTTGGAAGAAAAAAGAAACCATAAATAGTATAGGGATTGAAGCTAACATGAGTGCTTACTTGGTCTTCAATTAAGCAGCTCGAGGGTCTCGTTTATTCTCTAATGTCGTCGAAGCAGGACAAACTGCTCAGGAATGATTTTGACTTCATTTGCTTGTGATCCTTCGCTCTGGTCTAAACAGAACTGCTCAACTCAAAACTTAACGCCTTGCTGATTTAACCTTATTTAATCATTTAGCGCGCCTAGAAGAATGCAAGGGATCCCTTCGCTCGTTTCGGTTGTTGTCAAACAGCGCCAATTGTAGCAAAACAACATCTTTCCGGATTGTTTCAGCTAAACAAAAATGCTTTCTAAATCTTTGCTTGTGCTTTCTACTCTAGCTGCTGTTTCATTGCAGGCTGACACCGTCTTTGAGAAGGACTTTGTTAAGGAAGTGCCTACATGGAAAGAAATCGTAGATAATTACGATGACTTCTCTGAGGATGTTTCACAACGGAACTTTCAGTCATCAGAAACTTTGGGCTTTGTAACTCAATTCAATGCGCCCGGTTACGATCATGCAATTACGTTCCGTGGTAAATTTACTTTAATCTCTCCTGCTTGGTTCTTCATTGAGCGCAAAGGTGAAGGTGTCTATGAAATCGAAGGTGACCAGGAATACGATGAGAAATGGATAAATCAGATCAAGTATGGAAACAAGGCTGGCAAGAAGAAGAATGACGGAATTAAAGTGCCAAAGATTGTGCCTCGTTTCAAGTTTTACAATTGGGAACAGGAAGACTATGTCGCGCTAATTCACGGAGAGTCTGCAAACAGGGAAATCTTGAACTTGAGTGATGAGATCTTTGCTATTGTAAGAAAGTACAAGTTTGATGGTATCGTTCTGGAGGCTGACGTACCTCAATATATGGAACAGTTCATTCGCGCAACTGCAAAGTATTTAAGAGAACGTGGCTACATGGTCATATTGGTAATTCCTTCATTACATCAAATTCCTGTTGAACAGGGTGTTATGAAGTTTACAAAGAAACTTTATGACTCTTTGAGTAATGATGTTGACTACTTTGCCTTGATGACTTATGATTACAGCAACGAGAATAATCCGGGCCCTCAGTCTCCCATCAATTGGATCACTAAGGAAGTCAGGAGATTGTGTAATAATAATTGTAATAAGTTGTTAATTGGTATGGGCTTCTATGGCATTGATTTTGACATGAGCAATGGTGGCAAAGGTGAAGCTATACAGAGCAATATCTTTATCAGCAATTTAAGCAAGTAGGTGTTCTGTTAGAGATGATTAATTACATAGGTATAAACCAAACTTTGAGTGGGACTCTGAGAATGAAGAGAGTAAGTTTACATATTTTAAAGATGGCAGAGAACATATGGGTTATTATCCTTCATTATTGTCAATTTATAAACGTCTTGAATTGGCCAAAGAATTGGGTTGTGGTGTTGCTATTTGGGAAATTGGACAAGGCCTTGAGTATTTCTTTGACTTGCTTTAAGGAACAATAAAAATCTGTGTGCAGCGTTTGTGTTCCCACAAGTTGTTTCATCTTGCTGTTTGATTATGGACACCTCTACAGGAAAGCAACCAAAGGTCTTAAAATCCGCCTTTATCGATCAGGAAGAGCAGGATAAGGATAATCGGCCCAGAAAGTCTATTGAGTCTATTGATGAAGCTGAGGAAGACGATGGTCTATTGCACAGAGTGAGAACTCCATCAGTGATCGGAGATTTGAAGGATGGTTATGGGAGAAAGCTATCGGCCATGTCAGCTAAATTGAAGCACATGGTAAGCTCTAATGGAGGTCGCCGTAGTACCAGTGTGATGATCAGTGAAATGGATTTAAAACCACCGCATGATCATGAAACGAACATAATAGCCAAGAAACAGTTAAGTACCGGAGTATCTCAGGCTGCTCTAGATTTTACCACAAGTGAAATCATTAAGCCATCAGATGATACCTCTGCAAGAAAAAGAAGCTCAACTTTGGCTGACTGGTTTCCCATTCGATCATCTACAAAATCATCTCTGTTCGTTTCATCAGGTCGCCAGAGATCATCTACGTCTTGTGGTAGTGTTAAATCGGAGGTACCACCTGTTCCTGTTATCACTCAAGTGCTACAAAATACATCGATATTCAAACAGGATCCTGATGGCGTAAAATCGAAAAGGACATACACTGTGACGACAAATGATAACATCATAACTGAAGACAGTCTTATAATGGGCGCACCACGCGGAAGTTTATCTATGGGGACAATGAGACACATTAAAGCATTCACGGTGGCTGCTCCACTAGGACACGGTTCAATATCATCCGAAGCTGGTCCAACTGCTGCTTCTGCACATGAAAGAAAAAAGACGAGTTTCTCGACAATCGGAGTAGTATCAGTCAAGGATGACGAAGCGGAGCAATACAAGAGAGCTGCTTCTATTGCAACATTCTTCACCCCGAAAAGTGATAATAAGGTTCAGAAAGTACAACAAGAAACTCGAAGGCCATCTCTGACATTAGATTCATTGAGAGTTCCTAGAAGATGGTTCTCTCTAAGAAATGTTTTATCATTCTTTAACATCTTGATATTGACATTATCTATTTTGGTCATTTCTCTTATAAGTTACTTCTCTAATCTTAAAACGAACGTTGTTTCTGTGAATTCTATCGCAAATGTCAGCGTGTTACAGATTGTATCTAAATTGGATACGGTTCTGAATGGAGCCGTAGATTTGAACCTTCAAACAGAATCAATTATCTCAACGCCAGAATACCCAATAACAAACTCTATACGATCATCTAGATTTCTTTATGCAGCGAAATTCAGGAGCCCTGCATATTATAATCAGATTTATGCTGTAAACAATGACAGTTATTATCTTGGCATTTCCTCTGACAGAGATGGTGATGGCGAGATTTCAACTAATTCATTTGTCCTCTCCTATTCGAACAGAAACACAAAGCCGTACCTGATGGGATATCGTGTTGATAGCTATTGTCAAAATGGAGACTTTACATGTACAAATCAGGCATTCATCGGAATTAAGGATGGCACAAACTTAGTTGTGAACAAGACATTTTCGGTGCAAGATGATGAAATCTTTCAGTATGCTGTCTCTTTAAACAGGACTGGCTGGACTCCTGTTTACAGATCTTACAATTCGCCTATGCTTACATGTTTACATGCCGTTGTTCAGTGGCGCAGGTTCTTGTTCGTTGCGGGCGTTGAAGTTGATTTGCGAGGAATTGGCCCTATTTTACAGAACGTTGACAACTCTCTTAATTCAGAAAACACTCTTGTGTTCCTACTTGAAACTAACGGCAATGTTCTATCCTCATCGAAGGACTTCAATATTCCAGTTTTGTCTTCTAGTGGCGAAAGAGTTGATGCGGATCATTCAGTTGATACGATTAAATCTGCTTGGTCTTTATACAAACAGAACAAATACTCAGGAATAACGATAACATATGCGAATGATCTAAGGGGGTACTTAGTCATGTATAATTACAAGCGATTCTCAGGGGATATCGATTGGATCGTTGGAATCTTTCTTCCTAATGCTATGTTCTTTCCTCCGTCAAACGAACAATACTTGATGGTCCCAATAGCTTCTGCAATAGTTCTTATTCTGGCAACGGTGTGCTCTATTGTCATCACGAAATGGATATCTCGACCTCTGAAAAAAATTGCGCAACAAATGTTGATGATTGCAGAGTTGGATTTTAGTGTATCTGATGATGCTTCATCAATTCACCATGAAGATGAAAAGCTTTTTGGTAATCGCCAATTAAAAGAAGTTCAGTATCTAGAATCTGCAATGAATTCCATGAAGTCTGCGTTAAGATCCTTCTCTAAGTATGTTCCTTTGGACATTGTTACGTTATTGGTAAAGATGAAGAGAGAGGCAGTGATGGGTGTTGACGAGCTGGATATCACAGTATTTTTCTCTGATATAGTTGATTTCACATCATTGTCGGAGTCAGTCGATCCTAAAGTGCTTGTGCAATTGATGAGTGAGTATCTTGGAGAAATGACCGCAGTAATCGGTGATAGTTCTGGAGTGGTTGATAAATATATTGGCGATTCTGTCATGGCATTCTGGAACGCACCAATATCACAAAAAGATCATCCTACAATAGCATGCAGTGCTGCGTTAAAGGGTCACATGAAACTACAAGAATTAAATATTGGATGGAAAGCAAAGGGATATCCTCAGCTCGAAATGAGAATCGGCGTGAACAGTGGAATGGCTTTAGTCGGAAATGTCGGCTCTTGGTTTAGACTTAATTACACTTGTCTTGGAGACACGGTAAATTTAGGCAGCAGATTGGAATCGTTGAACAAGAAGTACGGGACATGTATAATGATATCGGAGTACACTTATAATCGCATTCACAAGGAATACTTTGTTTGTAGACCATTAGATATTGTAAAAGTTAAAGGAAAGCAAAAGGCAGTCAAAGTGTATGAACTTGTTGGATTCAGGAAATTAATGACAAAGGAAATGATACACGCATACCTAATTTACGAAGAAGCTTATGATTTTTATATTCGAAAGGATTTCTCAACCGCTTCTGACAAGTTCGAAAAGTTCATCAAAGTTCTTGGCAAAGACGATGTGCCAGCCAGAAAACATTTGCAGACATGCCAGCAATTGATTCAGAATCCACCAGATGAAACATGGAACGGAATAGTACTTTTAGATGAAAAATAGAATAGTTTTATTCAAAAAGTGTTATGAATTTAATAAGCATTCAATTCTGGGCGAGATTCAGCATTCATTTGCTTTCTCAAACCTTCAGCTTGTGTACCTTCGTTGCCAGTTACATTTCCGTACAACTCTTGTCCTTTACCAGCAACGTTGTCCTTTGTTGATTGATATCCGGTTGAAACTTGATCACCAGTGGTAGTGTTTGAGTCGCGGTTATCTGTCCCTGTCCACGATGTTTCGTTTGAGCCAATGTTGGTGCGATCATGCTGCTTCTGAGATCCTAATTGCTGTTGCAAACCTTCAGCTTTTAATTCATCATTTCCAACTAGGCCACCGGCAAATTCCTTGACTTTTCCTTTAGCTGTTTCCCAACCAAGTCCAGCTTTCTCACCCATGTTAGTGTTGTCGTTGTTTTGAGTTCCTACAGTCATATTGATTTGATTATTATATTCTAATGAATGAGGAATATAAGTCACTGAAACATCCCCTTTTATATCTAAATCTGCGTCGGAACGCTGTTAACCTTTTGTGTGTTTGGGCCTGGAATCAAGATTAAGTTTAAGAAAACGCACTGCGCATTCCTTCCGTGCGAAAATTCCATAAGGATCCCAGAAGGGGAGAAATCGAATAAGGATGCCGTGACCGTCTTGAGCATAATTATTCATAAGGTATATGCTTAATCTAAGAAGGAGGCGATCATCATGATGCAGGTACACACCAATATCTTTCTTGAAGTCCTTAAAACAGTGACTATTAACTGCGAGTACACCATGGATGGACTTTAAAGAACTTGGCTCTTCTCTGGGATTTCAAGAACCTACCACAATTTTATATCTGTGCGCGGTTTATCAGAACGCTCAAGTCCAGAAATAATAGAGCATTGGATATTAAAGCTACAACGGACCTCGTAAAAATGTCTTTATTTACTTTTTTGCCTTCTTTGGTGAACCAACAGGTGCAGCTGCAGTCTTTTGCTTTTTGTTCTGGCCCAAAGCCTGCAATAGGTCTGTAAAGTATTCTTGCTTCTTGTACTTTGAGTCCTGAATAACTTCTTGTGTAGCATCGTTGCTGTAGTCGGTGGACCAGTAAATCAAACTGGTACCATCAAAAGTGACAGGGTACAACTTAATTGTGTGTACAGCTGAGCTGACAGTTAGCGCAGGTGTAGCAGCAATCAATTCATAAGTCAAAGAGTGACTTAAATCATCCAAAGCCAAAAGCTTTAAAGTTGTCGAAGTACCGTCTTTATAATTTACGGTACGCTGTGAACCAACTGGTAAATTGTTAGTTGCTTGACCTTTAGTTTTTAAATTTACCTTCAGCTTCTGCTCCCTGAACCTTAACATCCTTCACGATAGAAGAAAATGAAAAGTTCAATGGACGGATATGATCCCAAACTCTGTCGACAGGGAATGGCAAGTGTCTGCTTTCCCAGACTTTTGAAGGGGCAACGACTGTTTTATTGGCTGTTTCTGGCATTATTGTTGTCAACAGAAAAATTTCGTGCTCTCGAAAGCGTCCAGAACCCGAAGGTGTTTTGGAAAATTTACTATTTCGAGAATTATGCTTGAAACCTTTAATTTTGCTGGGAGGCATAAAATGTAGTTGAATGAGGAGGCCAATTTGCGTAGCTTTCATACTCGATCTTGTTGATAACGAAGATGAATAAACCATAGTTACTCAACGCATTATCATGCAGATTGATATCTTCTTCGGTCCATTTCTTTCTGTCTTCTTCACTGGTTGGAACCATCTTCAGTAATGTTGGATCTCTAGTTTTGATTTCGTTCAACTCGTTTGTCGTAGTCTTTGCTTCTGTGGATAGATATAAACCTCTGGCTTTGCTAGATGAAAGCGTCCATTGTCTTAATCTCTCTGTATTCCAAAATGTATTGGCTGGAACAGTATCATAAACTTTTGGCGCTTTGCATGCGCGATGGTATAGATGTTCATCAAGAGCCAAGTAAGCCTTTCCGTACATGATGTAGTTCTCTTTTGTAGAAGGCATAACCATACTGATGCAAACTAATTGACCAGGACTAAGTTCCATCTGTTCACTGTGTCTGTGATCAACTGAGAACAGAAGGAATCTAGGATCATCTAGTAGCATATCACTGTATATCATGGACTGCACAATCATGTCTCCATTGCGTTTGATCTTTGTTAGTTGACCTAATAGAAACTTCTCTTGTGCTAAATTCTGTCTTAGTGATGCTCTAAGTTTAGTCTGCCAAGCGTTTAGTTCCCTCTGTTTGTCGGTATCAGATGCAGAGTTCGAGTTCTGTTGTGGGAATACGCTATTTGTAGCTGATGTTCGTCTGCTTAGTGACATTCCAAAAGGGTTGATCAAGTTAATCAATCTTGTGAAACAAAGGTTTCAACCTTGATCCATTACCGTCCATCACTTAGCGCCCTTGATAAACCCATGCTTTTCGAGTAA
>JALGPX010000127.1:0-11281 GCA_023515795.1 Amoeboaphelidium occidentale | reverse complement strand
TAATGTTGAGATATCGTCAGACGCACGACTTTATGCACACGCTCACTGCAGTTCCTACAACTCTAGAAGGAGAGCTTGCGCTAAAATGGTTTGAATTCGCTCAAACTGGACTGCCTATGACTCTGCTGGCTGGTGTATTTGGACCTTTAAGACTATTGGATACATTCAAGTTCCAAGATCCTTTAGGCAGGAAGAGCAACCCTGAGAACACGAGTGCTCTGTCGCACTTTTTAGATGTTCACTTACCATGGGCTATCCAAGCAGGAACAGAAGCCAAATTCCTTCTTAATGTCCCATTTGAAGAATTCTTCGATAAAGACTTGGAGGAATTACGTCAAGAGTTAAATATCATTCCGTTTTCTCAAACCAACTGAAACGACGCGCAATAGAGTTTTTCTGAAGAATGATTTCAATTTTGACCCGACGTTTTCTTGCTGCACCCGCTAAACCACAGGCTGCCTCTGCTTCAACTTCCATTGGCACAAAATCTGTCGCGTCAGTCGTTTCTAAATTGCGCAAAGATTTTGAAGGAATTCCACTGAGTAAAATCACATCTGCTGTAAAAGAATCACAGGGCAATTATGATAAAGCCAGAGCGTGGCTGATGGACCAATTAAAAGAACATGCCACTTCTATTTCACACAAAGTCAAGGATCGTGCAGCCACAGAAGGATGGGTCATATCTGCACAAAGGTTAGTTGAAATTCTGATATTTTGCTCATATCTTTAGACCAGGAATTGGTTCAGTGCTTTTAAAGATTAATTGCGAGACAGATTTTGTAGCGCGAGGTGAAATGTTTCAGAGTGCTGCTTCAGATATCGCTTCCACTGCTTTGCTTCTACAGAACACCGAATCTTTTGGTAGAATTGAACGTATTGAAACAGAAGAGTTGTTACGCAAACCTCTGGTCCATTCTGACGCCACAGTATCATCCAGCAAACATGTTCATGAGTGTGTAATGGATCTTATGGCCAAAACAAGAGAAAAGGTTACGTTATCAGACATTTGGTTTTCAGGTGAGAAACAGAGTTACATTGAACAAGAGAATGGATCTTCAGCTGCGGTCTACACGTGTCAATATGTACACGGCGCTTACAAGAAATTTACTACTGCGTCAGAAGTGCGATTAGAACTTGGCAAGATTGGCTGTTTGTGTGTCTTCAGATGCAGTGTTGGTAAAGAGCCTAATATGGAAAGAAACATCACAGACGAAGGGGCTATTGGGCATCAGATTGCGCAGCATATTGTTGGAATGAACTCTGACACTGTGGAAGGATTGCTTAATGAACCATTTTTGTTCAACCAAGAAAAGACTGTTAGAGAAGTCATTGAAGATTTCAAATATGCCCACAACTTGAATTCTTTTGATATTCAAGAATTTAAACGTATTTCGACTGTTTAGAGGTAAAATGTGAATAGATTAAATGTTTGTTCATCATTCTGTAACCGAAGCGACAACGTGATCAAGGCTGATCTGTGGCTGAATTTCATATTGCGCCAAATGATTTGGGTTCTGGCTCTCATTATCACATTATGCGCTGCTTTGACAGGTAATATCTTTATCGTTTTTGATATCTGAACTCTGAAGTATGCGCACCTGGTACCGAATGCTTGTATCATAATTCTAAGCTTTGCACTTCCGTATCTAGATCGCGATCTGTCGTGCGACCTGCATTAGCTCACAAAGGAATCGAATTCCCGACGATACGAAGTATATCTTCGGAGAATACGTTTTCTAAACGACGGGAAGAGTATGAGATTCCTTCATTTCGCGAAGATTTGGAACAACCAGAGACTCCTGCGTCAAGTTTGGATGATTACTATGGATCTATACAGGATAATGTTCCTAAATGGATTGAGATACCAGAGAAATCCGCATCATTCATGGATCAGAAGGAAATGGAGCGGGTAAAAGTGTTTTACTTTCTAAAAGCTTTTCCGCAGTATCGCTATCTGATATCGCAGCTTTTTACGCATCATGCAATTAAGTTGAGTAAGGATATTCAGAGTTCTACTCTTCTTTGGGATTTTCTGAAGTTTGTTCAGGATGATAACGCTATCGTTGAAACTCTTGCTATTGGCTTGTTTGATGAAAATCACGAGAGTTTCACAGAACTTATGCAGCATTTGATAAAATTCAAGCAAGAAGAGGAAGTATCTGGTCGACACAACAAAGTTCTCAGTGTTATGGAACGAATTAGTGTTACTGAGCTTGGAGATTTGTTCCGATTGATCTTCAACTCTGGTATGCCTTCAACATCATGGCGCAGCACAAATTATCATTCAAGTCGTGTATATACGGAAGAATCCAAAAGGTTCGATATTGAATCTATGATATCAGTAAGTAAAGAAGCTGACGAGGATGGAAACTACGATATTGTTATAACATTCCCTGGAACCAAGTCTTTGGTAAATCTATTTCTTGATTTTGAAGTTAAGAAAAATAAGGCTCGAACATTTGGAGGAAAATTTAAGATTCATTCTGGCATTCTTAAGGCTTTTGAAAGTATCAAAGATGCAGTGTATTACAAAATGCTTCATGTTGCTCAAAGCAAAAACTTTAAAATAGCATCTGTGACTGTTAGTGGACATTCTTTAGGTGCTTGTTTAGGAGTTCTGACTTATTTGCACATTAATCAAAAGTTGAAAATGTTTCCGGAATGGCGTGCGGTAAAACAGAACATCATCACAGTCGGTGCTCCTCCTTTTGGTGATAGTGATTTTTTCGAGTACACGCAGAAGGTGATTCAAGAAACCGAAACATTTACGGCGTATTTCCATTTCGAAGAGGACATATTTGCAAAACCGCCATGGTGGATCAAAAGTTTTCTTGGATTCGAGTATCCTTATGGAGATGATATAGAGCTGGCCTCTCTTGACTGGATCACAAAGGATGTTCAGTACAATGATAGTTTTAACCACCACGCCAGAACATATGCTTTTGCAACCTTCATGATACTGTTGGATCATGTTAAGAACGACATTGCTTCCATTAATATTGTGCACCAGATATTTCTAGAACTCATGAAAGAGAACCTTGTCAACAAGTATTCCAAAACAACGCTGGTATTTCACTTGCTGAGATTTGGGACCAAGTTGCTTCAGGAAAAATCACAAGAAGCGTCGGTTTTGTTAGAGCTTATTGGAATACCGGAGTTGGTGATTTACACACAGAATATTAACAGCTTAATGTTGCTATCGCCATGGTCGTAACACGTGTAATAAAATGGCTAAAATTATTCGGTTACAATCATGCTTTCAGGGGTAATGTGGCGCAGTCACGTGTATAAAATCAAACTTTGAGTAAGCAGCCATTATTTTTCCTAATGATACTCGGAATATTTACGATACTTTTATTATCCGTCGCTTATTGCATGCATACACCAGCTTGCATAGGTGCTGATTGTTCGCGAGCGAAACCATTCGATAATCGAAAGCAACATCTCGATCTACAAAAATCCCGCATTGCTCCTGTCAAGCCTAATATGAGGAATGTACGCACTACATTCTCCGCTGCTGGTTCACCAAGCATAAACGATCAGAAATACACATGGGCTGATTTCAATCTAGTATTGTTGCCTCACCGTGAAGATGTTCAAAAATCTCATTATGCGAATGAAGATAAAGAAGTCTATGATAAAGTTGCATTGCAGAACTTTTTGCTACAGTATCCGCAGTACACGGAACTAATCATGCAAGCAATATCACCCGTCAAACCAGACTCGTTAAATGATATCAAACCAGAACTTGTTTTACAGATGCGTGAACTGGTCCAGAATCAAAAAGCATTATCAGACTCGCTAGATTTGGGAGTGTTTGACGAGGATCCACGATTGTTCCGGCAAATATTGGATCAACTGATCACAATACGTCAAGACGAAGAAAGATTAGAAGTTCTGAATGTCCTAAAAACTACGGGTGTTGAAAAGCTCGGTGAATATTTACGTCTCATCTGGAATGCTGGTTGCGCGCCGAAAGATTGGACCAAAACAAGCTTTTCAAGTGAGAAATTGAGTACGGAGGATTCTAATTTGTATGACATACAATCTTTACTATCAGTGTCTTACAAACAAGATAATGAAGGAAAGTTTGAGATTGTACTGGCTTTTCCTGGCACAAAGTCTTTGGCTAATTTGTTTATCGACTTCCACGTATTCTTGCAAGATACCAAGACGGCTGGTTTCAAAAATTCTTACAAAGTTCATTCTGGTTTTCTGAAGGCATTCCGATCTATAAGAGACACTGTCAAATCTCGAGTTGTGGATTATCTCAATGGCATGCAGGGTAAAGTGTCAAAGCTCACTTTTGCGGGGCACAGTTTGGGTGGTGGTATGGCTCATTTGTTTTACATGTATATCATGGAAGATTTGAGCGAATACGTGAAGGATCATCAGATTACTCCTCAATTGATTACTTTTGGTGCTCCTCCATTCTGCGATGCTTCCTTTAGAAAAGCCTCCAAAAAAGTCCAGCAAGACACAAATACATTTTCCGCTTATTTCTACTTTATGGACGATATCATTGCTATGCCTCCTCTTAATATCGATAATATTCTCAATGTTATTCATCCTTACGGAACAAGAATTCAGTTATCCTCGCTTGACTACACAGACCGTAACTTGCATCAATACAGCACACACCATCATTTAAAGAGCTACGCTTTTGGAACATTTATGGCACTCATTGATAACATCTCTCTCGACAAAAAATCTATTGATTTTGCTCATCAAATTCTATTAGAACTCATCAAAGAAGACTTGGTCACAGACTTTTCTCGGGGCCCTCTAATTTTCCATCTGTTACGATTTGGCAAGGCGATGTTTTTTGAAGCACCCAAGACTCTCATCAAAGATGTTTACACACTTCTCACTTCAAAATGGTTAGACATGGTGAAGAAATTTTGGTCTACCTTGCAAAGAATCAATCCATGGTCAAATGGAAATTTTGCATGATGATGCAGACTCTACAGGCTCGGAATTTTCTAATAGATTTCTACTACACTTGATAAGCTTTCTAAAGAGATTTTGACTTTCGGAGATCAAACAGCATAGAGAATCTTTGTCGCAGTTTTGGTCTTTTTCACGCAATCAAGCAACCACAAAAAGGAAATGGGAAAAACAAAAGTCACACGAAAATTCGCTGCCGTAAAGCGCCTTATCAACCCGAATGACACGCGTCTGAAGGATGCGAAAGAGAAACAGGACGCAAAAAAGAAGAAGCAGGAAGATCTAGAAGCAGTTAGACACATTCCTCAAGTCGCATCATCTATGTTCTTTAAATACAATGAAGCATTAGGGCCACCGTACCACATTCTGGTCGACACGAACTTTATAAATTTCGCAATTCAGAACAAACTGGAGCTGATCAAAGCCATGATGGATTGCCTTTACGCAAAGTGCATCCCATGCATTACCGATTGCGTTATGGGAGAATTGGAGAAATTAGGGCCAAAGTATAAAGTGGCTCTGAAAGTCGCCAGGGATCCTCGCTTTGAGCGATTGCCTTGCTGTCATAAGGGAACTTACGCGGATGATTGTCTGGTTGCTCGTGTTATGGCAGTAAGTTCACTTCTTCTCGGAAATCTTTAACTTTTTAGCATAAATGTTACATTGTGGCAACTTGTGATAAAGATCTTAAACGCAGGATAAGAAAGATCCCTGGTATTCCGATTATGTACATTGCTCAAAGAAAGTTCACGATTGAAAGGATGCCTGATGCTTACGGTGCACCTAAAATATAAAATGATAATAAAATGCTTGAGAATTCGTCTTTAGTCCAACTATTCACATGTGTAAGTTTAATCGCTTGGGCCGATCATTTGTTCTGGTTTTACCCATTGATCAAACTGTTCAGATGTCAACAGCTTTAGAGAGAGGGCTGCCTCTTTCAAAGTAGTTCCTTCCTTGTGAGCTTTCTTTGCTGCTTTTGCTGCATTATCATATCCAATATATGGATTCAAAGCAGTAACTAGCATAAGAGATTCATGCAACAAAGTGTTGATTCTTTCTTTGTTTGGCTCGATACCAGCAACACAGTTCTTCTGGAACGAAACACAAGCGTCACCAATGAGTGTGGCAGACTGTAAAAAGTTTCTAATCATGACAGGCTTGAAAACATTCAATTCAAAGTGTCCATTAGAACCTGCTACAGAAATTGCCGTTTGATTTCCAATTACCTGAGCACAGACCATTGTCATTGCTTCACATTGAGTAGGATTCACTTTACCAGGCATAATAGAGCTTCCTGGTTCATTCTCTGGCAATAACAATTCTCCTAAACCGCAACGAGGACCGGAACCCAATAAACGAATATCGTTGGCAATTTTCATCAGAGACACGGCCAGCACATTCAAAGCTCCATGAGCTTCAACAAGAGCATCATGCGCAGCTAAAGCTTCAAATTTGTTCGGTGCTGTAACAAAAGGATGGCCTGTGATCTCAGCAATCTTTGAAGCAACTTTGACGTCGAAGCCTTTTTTAGTATTCAAACCAGTTCCGACAGCTGTCCCGCCTTGAGCCAACTGATATAGACGAGGCAAAACATTGTTTACTCTTGCCAAACCGTATTCAAGTTGCGTTGCGTAACCAGAAAATTCTTGACCCAAAGTCAAAGGCGTAGCATCTTGCAAGTGTGTTCTTCCAATCTTAATAATGTCTTTAAAATCTTCAGAGCATTTTTTAAGGCCATCTTTCAACATAGTGACACCTGGAATAACTTTTTGATGAAGAGCTGCAACTGCGCTGACGTGCATTGCTGTTGGAAAGGTATCGTTTGAAGATTGTGACATGTTGACGTGATCATTAGGATGAACTGGTTTCTTGCTACCCAATTGACCACCCAGAATTTCAATTGCCCTGTTAGAGATGACCTCATTGACATTCATATTTGATTGAGTGCCGCTTCCAGTCTGCCAAGTTACCAAAGGAAAGTGAGCATCTAATTTGCCTTCAATGACTTCATCAGCTGCCTGAACGATCGCATCAGATACTTTTGCGTCCAAACCGTATTCGCGATTAACCAAAGCAGCAGCTTTCTTCAACACTCCAAAAGCATGAATCACTTGGATTGGCATTCTCTCAGGTTCACCTCCAATTTCAAAGTTCTGTAAAGACCTCTGAGTCTGGGCTCCGTAGTATTTGTCGGCAGGCACTTGAATGTCACCGAAAGTGTCTTTTTCTGTACGAAATTTGCTCTTAAATGTTAATCATAGGGATTGCTCTCCATTAAATATTACCATAATTGTGGTGCTTGACGTAAAAGATCTCACGCCGTTCTTAAAAGGTCAATTAACGACGAGTGACAAACTTACCAAAGCAGAAGAGGCGCCATTGAAAACTTTGCGAGCAGAAAGCATTGTTCGCACGATAAAAAATCCATGGAGGTGATAACATCCAGTTTATTATCTTAATTCGTTCAGAGCAATTAAATTTCTGTAGAACTCATCTTCAAGTTGCTTTAAAGCGCGTTCTTTAGTTTTGATACTTTCCTTGAGCATGTGATATTTTGAAGCAATTGGTTTTTGCTTTGGTGCAGTACATCTCATTTTGTGACAGTTGCAAGAGGGAATGATAATTATCTTAAGTATTACGCATAATACAAGGTGTTCCTTACCTGGCCTTCCCCAATTGTCGCGATAACCATGAAACAAACAAAAGTGTTTATCTTCTAGACTTTATCGCGCAGAGCTCCAGCTCAAGCGTCTACATGCTGCGAGCTGGAGTGCGAATGCGCTTTCTTAAAGGGGGTATATCAAGCTCGATCAAAATCCTGCAATAAAATTGGCCAATTCCTCAAAATCCGGCGATATCATTGGGTGATTTGATCGTTCAAGGTTACATGTGTGTACAAATACTCAAATCTCATTGGATCTTGAAATCTAATGTATCATGGAAATCTATTGAACAGGAAGCTTGGTTGTAGAGCACCAAAATCAAGCTGTATTTGAAACACCGTGTCGCAATCACGCCGTAAGAATTTTAAACCCTTGATTGCCAAGCGGCCAAATTTGGCTGATCGGCTGAAAAGTAAATTACAATATCACCGCTCTTTGTTAACAGCTGACCTCAGGAATAAATCGCTTGTTTCAACTTCAGAAGGCATGTTAATTCTAGGGACATGTTTTTGATTTCAAGGTTCTTTCTAAGTGCTGAGATTTTTCGTGGTCTGTGTTTGATCTCGTCTTTGGCCTACAACTCGCAGTCTATTAGTTTACAGTCTAGCCCTTGAGTAATCTCTTTGTAGTCTGAGTTCGGTAACAGGCTATATTATTGGCAAAGCTGTGGCTGTTTTCTATAGATAGTATCGGCATTCGTGGTTATTCTCACCAGGACACTCTTTTACTTTGGCCCTGCACTGATCTGCTCATCGTATTGAAAGTTCGCAGAAATTAAATGGTACTAAGAGAAGATTAACTATTAAGAAGGAAATAGAGCTCCATCAAAATGACATATCTGCGACTGCTTGCTGAAGATTTGGATGGGACTATCTAACAGAGACCATGATGTCGGCTCCTTTACTGCTAAACCTTCAACACAGTCTTGATGGTATGGTGGATATTACACGCCATAATCATATGCAGAAGGTCGACAGTGTACATTTGGAAAATGATCCTGCAAGCACATTGTAAGACTGGAATCAAAGATCTCTAATTAATAATGGTTTCAATTCGAACCAGCTCTTACATCTGGCTCACAAAGAAACATCGCAAAGTATTTCCTCGCTCTTCTCGTGATTCGGATCTTGCTATGGAAGGCGCTCAAAGAGGTCGACTTTTTGTTTCAATGTGAACAGTGGCAGACCAGTGTTTGAGAGAACGAGATTCTTTGCAAGAATACCTGATACACAGCGATAAATGGATAAAGCTTTGCGCATGCATCGGCATAAGCAAGCTGCGTTCATGCTAACTGCACTTCTTTATTGCGTATCAAACCAGATGCTGTTTACTTCAGAACCTGCATGGAACGGGTCTTTTGCGGCTGATAAGGGGCGAGACTGCGCAGCAGGCGGGCACTCAATTGCGCCAAGAACGGCTGTAATATATAGAATTAAAGAAGTTGGCTGATACGTCTTCGTTTCCTCAGAAATCGGTCGTGAAGTATTTTTCTAACCGCGTTTATTTTTCGTATGATCAAATTTACTTTTATCAGCATTATGAATGACAAGTAGGCGGATTGCCTATGGGCGTATCTGAGGAATGCTTGCTGGATAAGACTTTATTGGTTGTTGCTTTTTAGTCCTAGCCGCGTTCTTCGATCATAGATTGTGAGAGATCTGTACTGCTTGGTGTATCAAGGATTATCCGTTTGATCACAGTTGACAACTGGTTACGGAAAGAGTCTTCCTTGTATTGTACGGCTAGTAGATAAAGAATTTCTGCACAAAGTCCGGAATTTTCCTGGTCTACTAGAGATAAGAGCAGAAACTTTCGTAGACCGAAATGACTTGTGTTGGAGGTTAGGCTTTATCAGCGCCAGACAGTTTTTCTACTACCGCGCAACAATAGATTTAATACTAAAAAGATATTGTGGCTTAAAACTGGTTTTGCAATCATTTCTGAAAGCTGCNAGAGATCTGTACTGCTTGGTGTATCAAGGATTATCCGTTTGATCACAGTTGACAACTGGTTACGGAAAAGATTCTTCCTTGCATTGTAAGGCTAGTAGATAAAAGAATTCCTGCACTAATTCCAGAACTTTCCTGGTCTACTAGAGATAAGAGTAGAAACTTTCGTAGACCGAAATGACTTGTGTTGGAGGTTAGGCTTTATCAGCGCCAGACAGTTTTTCTACTACCGCGCAACAATAGATTTAATACTAAAAAGATATTGTGGCTTAAAACTGGTTTTGCGTTCATTTCTGAAAGCTGCAACGTTATTTGTCAGATTTGCGCCAGATATTCCCGCCGGAATGTCCTTGACGATCCTTTTTATCCTCTTAATCTCGAGATTCACGCTCGACTCTGTACAATGTATTTACCTGCTCTCTTTAGCAATATAGTCAAGTTCTATGGGGAGCACAGGCATAAATACAGGAGCAGGAAGACTCTGTCGTCAACTGGTTACTTTGGCGGGGTCTAATTAAGACTGCGATTGCTGAGTTACTCCATGTAATCGGCTACAAAAGGCTCGCCTTTAGCCCGAATTCCAGGGTACGAGGAGGCAGGTTTGCTCTTTTGATTTATTATGCTTACAAAGATTTCATCCGAAATTAAATGTGGCGTCAAAAACCTGAATGCATGCAGGATTTCCAGAGNTACTTCCGCGCAACAATAGATTTTATACTAAAACAACTTTGTGGCCTAAAACTGGTTCTGCGCTCATTCCTGAAAGCTGCAACGTTATTGGTCAGATTTGCGCCAGATAATCCGGCCGGAATTTCCTTGACGATCCATTTTATCCTCTTAATCTCGAGATTCACGCTCGACTCTGAACAATGTATTTACCTGCTCTCTTTAGCAATATAGTCAAGTTCTATGGGGAGCACAGGGATAAATACAGGAGCAGGAAGACTCTGTCGTCAACTGGTTACCTTGGCGGGGTCTAATTAAGACTGCGATCGCTGAGTTACTCCATGTAATCGGCTACAAAAGGCTCGCCTTTGGCCAGAAATACAGGGTACGAGGAGACAGGTTTGCTCTTTTGATTTATTATACTTACAAAGATTTCATCCGAAATTAAATGTGGCGTCAAAAACCTGAATGCATGCAGGATTTCCAGAGAAGAATCAATTCGGTTTCTGGCAGCATGGAATCAAACACAGTCGCCGATAATTAAAGATATAATGATCAATCTGAAGCACTAAAGGTATTGTTCTTCTCGTTTGCCATATGCTTGTAGTTAATAAGCAAGCTTTTTCAACAAGCGCATTCTTTGCTGGAGAATAGCTACATGCAGTCTTTAAATTAAAGGTTTTTGTCTGAAACCTTACTATATATCATAATAAATACCTCTTCTGCTTGTAGTAGTGTCACGTTCGTTCATGATCAATCGCTGATATTATAGCACAACTGACCATTTTTGTTCTAGTTTCAACTTCAAATGGGCATCAAAGGTGCTCATCGTCAGCTTAAGAAGTGGAAACTATTCAGTCGAGAGCTTCTATTTGAATCTGTAACCGAGAACTATTCCCAAGTCCATGTGGACTTTCTTGGAACTTTCTATGGTATCATCTGCCGTCGATTCGCAATCTCAAAGGATTGGGATACATTCTCTCATGTGATTTCGAAGATCTTACCGCCGTCAACAAAGCTTGTTATTGTAATGGATGGCAAAGGGTCTGATCA
>JALGPX010000111.1:26479-37806 GCA_023515795.1 Amoeboaphelidium occidentale | reverse complement strand
TGTCACCAATACTTTCACAGAGATGTTATGGCTGGAGAAAATATGATCAATATTGTTAGAGGTTTGGCGGTGGATGGCATTAGGCCAGAGTATATGTGCAGAAAACCTCCTGATAATCCCGAAATTGNTCGAGGCTGAGTTTTCTATCGCTGTTAATTCTATTTTGAAAATGGTTGACAAGAAGATTTCTCGAAAGGTTTCAACAAAATGTCGCCGTAATTACATATTTGCTGTTGGCTCAAGTGACGTGCAAGGAAGTGACAACATACATACTGCATTTGGGACTTATCTCGTGAAAAAGCTGCAAAGTCTTGGTTATGTTGTTGTTACAGTAGACGAATACTTCACCTCACAGAAATGTCCTCGATGTTATTCTCAAAGTGAAGCGGTATGTATGAGAGTCAAATATTGCCGCACTTGTCACCAATACTTTCACAGAGATGTAATGGCTGGAGAAAATATGATCAATATTGTTAGAGGTTTGGCGGTGGATGGCATTAGGCCAGAGTATATGTGCAGAAAACCTCCTGATAATCCCGAAATTGGTGACAGTAATGATTCTGGTGATGAGACTATCCATGCACAGACTGAAACAGATCAGAGTAATCGTGCCTCCTCATACAGAATATTAACAAGATCACAGAAGCGGCTTGACAAGTCCGCACAAAAGTAACCAAGGTAAATTTGTACGAAAGTGATTTTTAATACTTTTAGAATCATGGCATTCAAGGGGTTAATATGGTAGTCCACCACTCATAGAACAAACTTTAACATTTATTTTCCATATTTTGTAATTATACTATAATTTGTACTCAACGTCTGTCACCAGCAAATACTGACGAATAGTATCTAGACGCCCACTCTCTTGCTCAATTTTCTTGTACTTGTCCAAGACTGTCTTGTAATAATTAGAAACTAGTCCACCTTTGACCCCTTCCTGAAGCTGATTAACTGTAATAATTCCCAAGTCATTTAATGCTTTACTCTTCCCTTTACCAATACCACTAAGTTGACTAACATGGCTATCTCCAGTTAAAGAGCTTTGCCTCTCAATCTCTTGTTCCCGGAATTCATCCATACCCTTTGAAACAACAAATACCAAATTGATCTTCAAACCAGCAACTCTGTCAAATCCTGTGTTTGTTAAGTGTGCAATTAAACCGGCACCTTTGACAGGATGAGTATAACTAAGGGTCATCTGAAACAAGAACAATTCTTTTTTTGATTCATCATAATAGTAACCGTCAATAGATTCATAATTCTTCTTGTCAGCATGAATGTAGCCATTCTCTGCGGGAATTTGAAGTTCAACATCGCCAGTTGCGCCTTCAGATGTAGAAGCCTGATTAAAAAGTGGAACTAATGTGAACGCTCCACCATTAGAAAATACTTCCTTACAATATCCCTCAAACATCCAACCCAAGAAGGAGGCAGACTCTGGATTGCCCTTGAACCAGTTTACCAGCATTATTCTCTTCTCATTCGTCTTTTCTATAATGTTTTCATTGACCCTACTTGCGACTTCAAGTGAACAGAAGTCATACTGGAACTCCTGTGGATAGTTTTCACGTTGGTCAAATACAGGTACATAGAAGAATATCTTGTGGGAAATTTCTTGGGATTGAAGGTTGATTTTCAAATATGCCTTCACTTTTTCACATGAGTCGATTGCATCGATTGCAGCATTCATAGAGCTCGCGTCTACTTTCAACCTGGCGTGCCACGTACCTAAGCATATACGTGCAGAGCCACCATAAAAATTGTATCTTCTTTCGATTTCATCATCATCCAAGTCCAGTTTCAGGAAATCTTTTGCATCGATCAATTCATTCAATGTCCAGAATGGCATGTACAGTATCCTATATTTGTTGTATCTTTGAACAGTTTCCAACCATTCCTCATTTGGACTAGTAAACGTGACCATTTGATAATCTTCTGGTTCTACTTCTGGGGGACCATCGTAAAAGTGAATAGCATCTTTGATATCTATAGGAATCTTATCGTGCAAAGCTCCCTCTTGTCCTTCTTTATAAACCATACATTTCTTCAGCTTTCTCTTCTTATTAAATGAAGCAGTTACGATCGTCTTGGTCGGATTGTTATGTCTATATTTTTGAAAGAAGTGCAAGTAGAATACTGACTTTCCGATGCCTGGTGTTCCAGTTACGGTAATTATTTTGATTCCTTCGTCCAGCGCGTAATTAACATAATTGTAATACGCTTTATAGCATGATCTCTCATAGTATCTGGATCCCTCAAACGGATAAGATTGCGGCAAAGACCTAGTAATAGATTCCAGTCTGACTGTAGCTTCTGGACCTGTTGCTGCTGGCGGTTGCTGTTGCTGTTGGGCAGTTGCAGTATTAGTCGCTGGTTGACCAGAATCCAAAGGTACGGACTAGTCGATTTGCATACCTAATGGCTGTTCAGCTGGCTGCATAGGTTCTTGGTCAGTGGCCATACTTTCTTTTATCTCTTCAGTGCCAGCTTGTTGACTCATTGCATTCGTTTGTGGAAAGAATGGTTCTGAAAGCTTTCGCGGGAATCACGCCGGACAGATTCGCTCGCGAGTTTCAACAACAGCATTATCATATGAGTTCTTCAAATGAACCGTGCCGAATATTTCTTATCTATAGCAAAGCAAGACGCAATCATTCTGTTAGATCTTTTGGTTTGTAGTGGGAAACTAATGAGATCATAGTCAATTGAATCAAATAGCGACAGAAAAACAAGAATTATGTTGTACTTATCAGGAAGGGACAAATGCTGATCTATTCCTTTTAAATATATTCTAGTTTCTATAGGCTTATCGTTAAATCTTGTAGCTTGGTCGCTTCACATTTTCTTTCTCAAACAATCACACACATTTCATGTCCACTGATAACTCCTCATCGTTTTACAACCAAATGAAGGATTTACTTTCTTATTCCGTCACTTTAACGTTTAATTTGACTACAGTTTTACTTTTACTTTCTATTCTAGTTTGGTTCATATTCTACATTTTACGGTATTACATTCTTGTTGGTCATTCCCGCTTGCCACCACAGGATAAAGTCGGTTCTACAGGAGGAAAGTTGCTATTGGAAGAAGACTTAATGCGCCCTCCACTTCAAGCAAGCATGATGAGTCATAGCGCAGATTCTGTTGAAAAGAAGTTTCTGCCAGAGGAAATATTCGCAGAGTTTCTGTCTTCCATCAGAGTATTTTCGTACTTGGAAAAGCACATTTTGGCTGAGTTCGCAAAGAATGCGCAACAAAAGAGAATTTACGCTGGAGAGATTCTGTGGCAGTACGGAGAGGAACCGAATAGGGATTTGCATTTGGTTATGGATGGATGTATGCAGATTTACTTGGCAGATGATAAGAAACTGTTAGGTGCAGAACAGGAGGAGCTGGAGGATAATCATTTATTGGTGACTGAGTGTAAATCTGGTGGTATCGTTTCATCCTTGTTTGATGTATTGGCGATTTATACTGATGAGTTTCTTAGTAATGAATCTGATTCAGTTGTTACAGTATCGACTGAAACAGGAGAAAAGAAGGTGGAATCAGAACCAGTTTCTCCAGATTCTTCAATTTCTAATCCCAAAGGAGTTAAAATCGGTATTGCTTCTACTACTACTGCAGTAACATCTCCTGTTGAAGTTTCTTCTAATAATCCTCCTCCTAATATCACATTATCTACTTCTAATACAACTGGTACAAACACACACATAATAGTTGATACTCTTCAAGAGCCAACAAGAAATACTACAAGCAGCACTAGAATTGCTCATACGCCTCTCTTGAAACCTCACGCTCATGGGTTCTCTACTCAAAGTTGTTTGTACGCTCGTGCTGCTTGTGAGACTACACTGTTGGTTATACCTGAGTCTGCATTCAAGAGAGTGGCTCATTATTATCCTTCATCAGCGATTTCAATGGTACAAATTGTTCTGTCCAGGTACTCCAGAGTGACTACAAATGTCTTGCACAAGTATTTGGGTTTCACTAGGGAGATGCTAAAGATACAACGGACACTTAATGATGACCAAGAAGAAAATGTGTCGCCATTGTCGTTTTTGGAATTACAGACTCTAAAGAAATTGTCTGTGCCAAAGACTTTGGCTAGAGCTGATTCTTATACTCATTTGCCACGAGATCTACCAATGAATGGAAGTTTGAGTCTGGAGCATTTGTTTGATGCTTCAATAGCAGAAAAGACAATGAAATCCATTAATACTTTGGCTGAATTTATTGTGAGTGCAGAAAGTGCAAAGGATACAAGTTCGTCGTTGGATACTGGCTCAAGCAGGGAAAAGAGGCCAATGACTGCGACTGATAACATTCCTGGGAGACATCATCAAAGATCTACAAGTACGAATTATACTGAAGATTTATCAAAGACTACAACTGATTCTCTGTCTTTGAGAAATGAACTTCCTAAATACGCTGTTTCTGAGAAGGAATTGAAGGCAAAGGTTTATGAATTACTGTCAAAGAAAATTGGTGCAAACTTGTCACTAAACTTCAGAATTGCTACATCGTCATCCCAGCCTTCGACGCCAAAAGTCTCAACTCCAGCCATGCAAGCAAAGAATATGTATCTACACTTGGGAAGGAAGGGTTCCATTTCGAGTTTGGTATCACATTCTTCAAATACCGATATTCAAAGTCCCGGAGTCACAGCGCCAGTTCAGTATGATTTTCAAAATGATTTGGAGATTATTAGAGTTCCTGAGGATTCTATACTGATTGTACAAGGCCAAAGAGCGCCAGGATTGTTTTATGTTCTGGATGGGACACTGGAAGCTTATGTTTTGGAGAACCAGGATGCTCCAAAAGATTTGAGTGCTTCATTCAAGAGAAAGTCTAATAATGATCTACTTTCCACGATGTCTCCGAAAACTAGAAGGCTATACTTGATACATGCCGGTGGTCTGGCAGGATATGATGCAGCATTGTCAAATCACGCTTCTTTTGTCTCTGTAAAGGCAATTACTGAATGCCACTTGGCTTTCTTTCCTAAAAGTAGTTTGGATTTACTAGTGGAAAAAAGTCCGCAGGTTCTATTCAATATGGCCAAACGCCTTGTTTCCAATATATCTCCTCTTGTAGTGCATTTGGATTTGGCTTTGGAATGGATTCAAGTTAATGCTGGAAAAGTGCTGTATGAACAAGCTGAACCAAAGAGTGATTCCATTTATATTGTTCTGAATGGTAGATTGAGGAGCATAGAAGAAGATTCGGACAAATTAAATGTACTGGCAGAGTATGGTCACGGAGAGTCTGTTGGCGAATTGGAGGTCTTGACTGAATCCGCAAGATTATCAACAGTTCACGCTATAAGAGATACTGAACTAGCTTGTATGCCCAAAACTTTGTTTCACGCTCTTGCACTTCGACATCCAGAAATAACAATTCACATATCAAGACTTATTGCTATAAGATCAAAAGATATGAGAAATAAGATTGATAAGTCTGGATTCTTTGTATGGAAAACTATTGCATTGATACCAGAGAATAATGATGTTCCAATTCTGGAGTTTGCAGATCGCCTGAAAGATGCAATTGGTTCCATGGAAGACAATTCAGCGATTGTGTTGGATAGTTCAACAATCACAAGTGTTCTGGGAAAGTATGCATTCTCCAAGTTGGGTGCATTGAAATTGTCTTCATGGTTGAGTGAAAGAGAAGACAAGGCAAACATTGTACTGTATGTTGCAGATAATGGCGCTAATTCACCATGGACTCAGCGTTGCATCAGACAAGCAGATTGTGTTTTGTTTGTGGCACTTGCAGACGGTGATCCCTCTAATGTTGGCGAATATGAAAAAGCCATGCTGAGATTAAAGTCAACTGCAAGAAAAGAATTAGTGTTACTCCACTTTGATCATTATGTCAAACATTCAGCGACTCGAAAATGGCTCAACCCCAGACCATGGATTCAATTGCATCATCATATTCAAGTTCCAATGCTTGTAGCGAGAACATCATCAAACCCGAAAACGAAAACTCCATTGGAAGAGCTGCAAATTCATTTCGAGAGGTTGACTGGATTTTCAACATTCGCAAATCGTTACATGAGTAAGAAGAAAGCCTCTTCTTTTTCGCCGAAGCATTCCGAGTCAAGAGGAGACTTTTCGAGGCTTGCTCGTCGTTTGACAGGAAGATCAATTGGGTTGGCCTTGGGAGGTGGTGGAGCAAGAGGTATTGCCCACATTGGAATCATTCAAGCTTTTGAAGAAGCCGGTATTCCAATTGATATAGTTTCTGGTGTTTCTATTGGAGCTTTAGTTGGTGGTCTTTACTCTTTGAATGAGGATGTTTGGTTTGTGTATTGGAAAGCAAAAGAGTTTGCGTCAAAAGCTGGATCTTTATGGAGACAGCTATTGGATCTAACCTATCCTGTAACAAGTTGGTTTTCTGGTCAAGAATTTAATCGTGCGATTTGGAAATGCTTTTCTGATTCCAATATTGAAGATTGTTGGATAAACTATTGTTGCTTGACTACAAACATCAGTCATTCACGCTTAGAAATACATACAATGGGATACATTTGGAGATATGTTAGAGCGTCAATGTCTTTGTCTGGATTTTTGCCTCCACTTTGTGAGAATGGTGATCTACTTGTTGATGGCGGTTACATGAATAATCTTCCAGGTGATATTCTGCGTAACCGTGGTGCAGAGACCGTTATTGCAATTGACGTTAGTTCAGAAGAGATCAATGCTCCAGCGACGTATGGTGACTATTTGAGTGGTTGGTACGCTTTGTTGAACCGTTTCAATCCGTTTTCAAGATCTGTTATTCCATCTTTGGCTGATATTCAATCTCGCCTTGCATACGTTTCTTGTTATACCCAGCTTGAAGAAGTAAAAAATATGGATGGCTGTATATACTTGCGTCCTCCAGTTGGTCATTTCGGAACTATTGATTTTGGGCGTTTCGATGAAATCTATGAAGCAGGTTACAAGTATGGACAACAAGTCGTCAAAGAATGGGAATCCCAAGGAAAGCTGCGCAAGTTTGTCCAAGATACCCCGGGTAAGTCCAAGAGTAGAGTTAGGCGCAATTCTTTCTAAGAGAGCCGATGTTCCAATTCTATAAATAAATCCAATACCCGTAAGTCCAAAAAAAGACATTATCTTCGTCGAACCTTACAATGGGACAAGAGCAATCATCTTTGTTGAATTCGCCCACTTCGAGTAGCTCTGATATCAAAGCAACCAAAAGATTCAAGTCGACCCCATTGCTTCTCGCAGATAGCATTGATGCGAAGGAAAAGAATCAGCAGATTATGAACGAAAAGCTTGGAATCGTACCTCAAGACCAAAGATTACCATCCGATCTTGCTCTGAGTACTGATATCGAGGAGATCATGGATGAGCTTAGTGTTCCACAGGATAAACGAGAGTATGTTCGAAACTTGCCCAAAGACAAAAAGTTCATGCTTCTCAAAAAACACCACGAGTCGATAGAAAAGCAAAGACCGAGTACGCCTGATATATCTCGTTCAGTTGGATCTCTGAAGTCTCCTGAGATGTACATCGAGTCTATACAAACCGCAACAAAGTGTTCACAAGATATGATCAAAGAACTTCTATCGCTGGAAGTAGCACTAAGAACACTCCCGATACGATGGGTCTCAGATTTTTTAAGTCATAATGGATTAGATTCACTACTCACGAACTTCAAGCAACTATGCTTACAATCGCGCTTGGATAGCGATGAACGAGAATTGCAGCATCAATACATTCGCTGCTTCAGAACTATCATGAACAATGCAATTGGGTTAACTGCTGTCATGAAAAGCTCAGACGGTGTTAGTATTCTTACACTTGGTTATGATTGTAAAAGTCTAAAGATGAAAGCAAAATTGATTGAAATTCTTGGTGCTGTATGTTTAGTTCTTCCAAATGGTCATGATTTAGTGGTTGAAGCGTTTACTGATTTCCAAATTAAGAAGGGAGAAAAGTTTCGTTTTGAAACACTTGTTAATGATTTGAATCAAGATGATACTGAGCTACAAGCAGTATCTATGGCGTTAATAAGCGCGATTGTTAACGGTCCAGAGGAACAGGATTATCGACAAATACTAAGATTTGAGTTTTTAAGTCTTGGATTAACGAATGTACTCAAAGCTTTGAGGAAATCTGGACCATCAGAAGAATTGCTTCATCATATCATTGTTTTCGAAGAGGAAGCCAAAGCGGATTTTTCTGATTATTTGGAAGAAATTGATGCCGGCCCAGTAGACATGAATGACCCTGATGATATTTACGCGACAATGAAATCTTTAATAGTGGATCCCGTTTCCAATACATGGATGCTACGAACTATGCAAAACTTGCTGTTGTTGAACAATTTAGATCCTAACAGAAGAGCATATTATTGGCAAGCAAGTAGCACTCTACTTGAAGAAATTGTTTTACAAAAGAATCGGGTTCGTTTGAGCTACCATGAGATGTCTGTTCGTGTTGACAAACTGGTGGAGTCTTTTGCATCGCAAGAACAATATAATGCGTCACGAGAAGAGTGCGAGGAGCTTAGGAAGCAGCTGAATACATTTAGCAAGGACATTCAGGATATCAGAGAAATACTTTCTCAAAAGGAATCTACAATTGAATCTCTGTCAGAGCAGCTACAAAAAAGCAATGAACAAACGCAGAAAGTCACAGCGAACCTTACTGCTATGGTGCACAAGTATGATTTACAGTCAAAAATTATGGAGGAGCTTCAACAAGAGAAAGGTTTCAAGACTGGTTTTAATAATGGCGTTAAGATTGATCTTTCAAAATTTAAAGCTCCAGAAGGATACACGCTAGATTCCGTCCTACAACAAGCACTTCAACAGTATTGCAATCAGAGACTCAACTACGTAGATCCTCCAGCTGATGCTCAAGAAGAAAAGAAAGAGCATCCCTCTCAGGAAGACAATGATGATATTTATGATGCATATGCGGGCGGTAAATCAGCAGAAGATTTGACGTCTATATCTCCATTTGATAGCACGCCTGCTCCTCCTCCACCTCTTCCGCCACCACCTCCAGCTCCTTTTGGTGTCCCGGTTGCACCTGGTTTTGGTGCAAAACCCGATGAGAGAAAGCGAATCAAGACTTCTCCATTTACAAAAATGCGCCAAATACAGTGGGCTAAATTTGCTGATGGTAAGATCAAAAATACTGTTTGGAGTGAGATGGAGATTGAAAGCAGTCTCGAAAATACACTTGATTTTGCGGATATTGAACAAGCTTTTGGAATAACAGAGAAGCCCAAGAAGAAGAAGGGCAGCGAAAAGGAAAAGATAACGGTCAAAGTAATCAATGTATTAGACGCAAAGAAGTCTTACAACATTTCTATCATGTTATCAAGAGTCAAACTTTCATTTACAGAGATTAAAGAAGCTGTGTTGCAAATGGCAGAAGAAAAGTTATCGGATACATTTGTGAAACAACTCTTGAACTACATCCCAAATACAGAAGAACAAACAGCATTGTCTGAGAATTTGGATACATATGATCAATTAGGAAAGCCGGAACAGTTTTACATTGAAATGATGAAGATTAGTAGATACGAACAACGATTGCAAGCATTGTCTTTGAAGCGGAAATTACCTGAGCGTCTTGAAGAGCTTAGACCAAGCTTGTTTTATTTGATAAGTGCATCCAAAGAAGTTATTCATAGCTCAAAGCTAAAGAAAATGTTGGAAATCATTCTGATCATCGGAAATTTCATGAATTCCAATTCTTTCAGAGGAAACGCTTTTGGATTCTCTATTGATACCCTCGTGAAATTGAACGACATAAGAGGCAACAGAAAAGGATCGTTCTTAAACTACCTCAACTTTGTTATCGAAAAACAATTTCCCGAACTGAGAAACTTATCAGCTGAGCTTGTGCATGTTGACAAGGCTTCTAAACGTAAAATTTCTTGTTGTTGTTTTTAATTTTTAGTTTCAATTGTTGCCATTACACAAGAAATTCGGGATCTTAAAGCGCTTCTACAACTTGTTTCCGAAGAATTACCACGACATAAGACACCTTTTGATGAAAACGATAGATACTTCAAGACTATGAAAGCATTTCTAGATGTGCACCAGCCTTTGTTTGCGAAACTGGAAGTCGATAGACACGAAATGGAAGCTTCATATTCCAAAGCTCTAACTTACTTTGGGGAGGATGAAAAAACTACTTCAGAGACTTTCTTTGGAATATTTGCTCAGTTCTTAGTGACTTTAGAAAAGAGTCGGAAGGAAAATATGTTGGATGAGGAAATTTCTCGAAAAGCAGAAGAACATCTAAAGATTGAACGAAAACGATTAGAAGAAAGAAGAGAGAAGCAACAGAAGCTTTTAGAAAATAATCAGCGGGGTGTTATTGATGAGCTTGTGACTACACTCAAAACAGGCGACTTTATCTCGAAGGCAGCTGAAGAACGGAGAAAGAACAAGCGGATATCTAAAGCGATCGAGCGTTCTGAATTAGATGCAGAGAAGCTATTACAAGAATTGCGAGATACTTACAGGTAGGCTTAATACATAAAGCATATATTACTTGGCAATTTTCAATGAAACTTTATTTTAGGGTTGGTAACATGCTTATCAGCTCGAGGCCTTGGAGTCCGTGCAAACTTCTTCTCTTTTACCTTCTGCTCAGCCATAACTTTGAAACTCTTCTCCCTCAACATAATGATCATGTGCGCAGATGGTGTTCGCTTTCTTCCAGCTCTACCACGTCCGTGTATAGTGACAGCTTTCTGGTATGGACCACGGTTTACCATCGTATAAGCCACATACAAATCTTTTGGATTGACCCCTTGCACGTCTCTAGCTATTTGACAACCTTTCTGGACAGCCCATAGAATCTCTTTCGTGTCGTCCTTCTTTGCAAACATCAGTTCCAGAATAGCATCTTCAGCGCTAAGACCCTTTATCAAATGCGCAAGGAAATTCAATTTCTTAACACTTGTGCCTAAATACGGTGTGCGACATAACTGCTCCCTGAAATCTCCTCTGTAGTTTGGTAAGACGCGATTTGTAGCTGAAGAATCATTTGATTCTGATATTGACGTATTCTCTTTCTCTTCTCGAGCAACGACACTTTCAGCCGTGGATTTGACTGCAACTGATGGTGCTGAGAACATTCGAAGTTGTTGCACTGCGGCAATACGTGAATATCTGAGCCCTATAGTTTGTGTGATTCCTCTAATCATTTCAGCAACAAGAAAATCGTTTAATACGCTTTATTATGTTTCATGATAGAAAAGCCCTTTAGTGCGGATATCTGATTTATCATAATTGCTACTAAACTGTCAATGCTTCTGACTGACGGCTCGTATCCCCAAAC
>JALGPX010000111.1:0-18539 GCA_023515795.1 Amoeboaphelidium occidentale | reverse complement strand
GAAGTCATCATCATCGTCGTCAATTGCAACTTTGTTGGCTTTCAAAGCTGATGAAGATGAACCCTTTAGACCATCTGCTTTAACCTTCTTATCAGCGATAGAAGGCGAGGCAGCATAATTCTGTGTTGCTGTTACAGAAGCTGCCGATGAGGCCTTTAACAAAGTGCCTTGAGACTTTGCCTTTTGTTGCTGGAAAGTATTCTTAATGAAAGATAACTTGACAGTTGGAACTTGTTCAATATCATTCAGCAGTTTATCCAGATCATCATTATCATTCCCTTTTTGTGCTTGGCTTTTAGGCGCCGTTGAAGCATTTGTAACAGATTGCTGTTGATCCTTATTCTTTGACCTTTTAGCATCATTATTACTTAATAGATCATCATCAGACACTCCCAACAGGGCAGACCAGGCGGAATCTTGTCTGTTCATAAAGTTAAGATGATTTGAAACAACCAAAGAAAAAGCAAGGATCCTGTTTATTCTCAAAATTCCAACAAGATTACCACACAAACTCAGTGTCCGGAATATTGTACCTTGCGAACCTTGCCAAAAGGCCTCCAAGTTGAACCAAGCTACCACACCCTTCCAATACTCTCATTTGAACAACGCCAATTTCCTATCAATTAGAATTTTCATTCAAACTCTATAAAACGAACCTTTATCCATTCTAGCCTCTTTGCTTCATCAATCTCCTTCATTGTTTTAGCTACACGAAAGAATGTCGTGATAATATCTAATGAAGAATATCCCATATCGTAAAGAACTTGTAATTCATCCAGAGCCTGCCCAACATCGCCCTTCAAACAATGCTGATAAATGCTGCGAATTTTCAGAGGATGTGGTTGATCACAAACTTTAAAAACATTCTCTGCATTTACGAAACCAAATCCAGCAAAACAACTCTGCAGCCCATTGATCGCTTGTCTCATATCACCGTCAGAAACGAAAATCAGAGCTTCCAAACCATCCATGGAATACTTTCCGTTAAGTCCTTCCAATTCACAAATCTTCAAAAGTCTCTTTAGCATTTCCTTATCTTCAATCTTTGAGTATCGAATAATGGCACATCTTGACTGAATAGGTTCGATGATCTTTGAAGATAAATTACAAACCAAACAGAAACGCGTTGTCGAAGAATAAATTTCCATTATTCTACGCAGTGCCTGTTGGGCTGCAGGCGTCATTGAATCCGCTTCGTCCAAAAGGATAATCTTGTGACGGCCCTGTGGCATTGTAACTTTCTTCTGCGCAAACATTTTAATTTTGTTACGAACAACGTCAATTCCTCTTTCATCAGAAGCGTTCTGTTCCAGCAGGGCTTCCTTCATAAGTTGCTGATTCCCATTGAACAGTTCCCTCGCCAAACACAAAATCGAAGTTGTCTTTCCGGTGCCTGTAAAAATTTTAAATGCATTACTTTACGACTGTAAAAAGTAAATTACCCGGTGGACCAGTAAGCAGAAGATGAGGCATATTTCCATCCTTTGCGATTGTCTGTAGACGGTTGATTGTGTCGTTATTTGCGACAATGTCCTTCAGATACAAAGGACGGTACTTTTCAATCCACGGAACATCTGAGCCAGCGGTAACTTTGCTTCCGGAAGCCGCAGATTTTGTCGTTAAATTGTGAACGGCTGCTGAAGATGAAGAATCTTCTAATTCGGTAGTCATTTGAAAGAAATGCGAGCGTGATTGTTGTTTCAACTTTGCCGTTATGCCTTCCGCAAAAGAAAGGCCAAATCATTCTGTAAATCCGTTTAGCAATACAGGAAAGTGTATGTGGCCCATGGCGATGATTGTAGAAGTTAAACCAGTTGACATTATTTATCCCTCATGTTCTAAATGCAAGTGTAAAATTCCTTATGATCCATTTTATGATGACACAATTTCTCTTAAATGCTCAACGTGTGCATCAGATCCTCTGTGGCAATACAAACTAGAATTGACATGTTTTGTGTACATGACATCAGAAGAAAGTTATGAAGGGGTTGGGAAGCTTGATACATGTCTGGTGTTTGATGAAGTTGCAAAAGATATAATTGGAGTTTCAGCTAATGATTTCGCTGTATTATCGCACTACAGGAATGATATTGCAGCATTACTGGATAGACATTTAAGGGGTAAAATGTGTTGTATTGTATTATCGCAGTTTCGAGATGTTTCTCATGAGAATCGAGTAGATGGTTCGACGTTTAGCAGAGATCCTATTGCAAAGAGTTTATCTTTTCTGAGTCCAGATAAATTTTGTCCTTTATTTGACTCTTCAAAAGCTACCAACCATCCGCGATGACTTTGAATAGATTTGTTAACTCTTCTTTGTCTGTTACAACTAACGATATCCAGATACTTCATCATGGTTACCAGGCCTACTCGCAGCTTCGAATTCATTTGTTCGATTTCTTGCACCAGCGCGCCTAGCTAAAGGAAAGCGTCGAAATACGTTTGATTCTTGTGCAACAACTGGTTCGTAAACAGCATAACGATCATGAAATGAGTCTCTGGTAACCGTTTCAATTGAAGTAAAGAACTGCGTATCTTCTTCTTCTCTCTCACTGAGATTGATGTATCCTCCATTTGCATTTATCATGAGAGAATTCTCCATAGGCCCGGTAACTCTTTGAACAAGCGGCATTTCAGGTGAAGTTTGTGGTCGCTCAGACGCCATACCTGCGGGCGGAGTATTCTCATTTCCGATAACTCTCACAACAACTCTTTCAGGCTCACTGCGATCACTCATCAAGTCACCAATGATAGATGACAATAGAGCAGCACGACCAGCAGCTGCCGCCATTTCAAGTCTACTCGACTGAGCTCTATCTTCGCGAATCGGTATCCGGCGAGCAACACGACCATGATCTTCTTCTTGAGTCTGTGTACCAGTGGTGCCAGATGATGGTGTCTGTAAACTGATGACTCTGGTTGGTCTTATTTGATGCAGAAGTAATGCAAGAGCCAAAGTTGAAACAGGTGGTTCAAGCAAGCCACTCTCAAGTAAACTACCAACACCATCAGAATCTCCCAGATCAGTTCCCGTTCCTTCATTCACATAAATACCAGCTGGTATTCTTGCATTATGACCAAAGTTATAAGAACGCAGGTTTGGTGCAACATGATCATCGGGGAATCTTCCTTGGTAATCAGGCAGAACTTCTCTTAGACCTTTCAGTACTTCATCCGGAGATGGGCGATATGCACGTTTCAATCCCATGTTGGAATGTGAAAAGAGGAAGTTGCTCGGACTGACAACATACCGTAGTTTGATGATTGGTTGATTTATGAGAAAGAGCAACGCACCTTGTTTGTAGATCCACAAGTGTCGACGCAATTTGATGAAGGGAGTTTCTAGCGGAATAAGAAAGGCATCGGTCCTTCTTTTATCTTCAACAATCATGACTTGTGTCATGCTTCTGGCCATCAGTTACAACTTTACTCTAACGACATGCTCTGATCAGAAATTAGTCGCATCAACTGGCAATGAGAATACCAGAAAAATGCCCAAGGGAGATCAAGATCGTCTAATAACTGGTCCTTTTAGAGCTCAGAAAGGACAAGATAGATATGTATACTCTACATTCTTCAAGGATATGGATGGTCCCGGAATTTTCGTCGAGTTTGGAGGAAGAGATGGAATAATGGATAGCAACACTTATTTCTTTGAAAAAGCTCTCGGCTGGAAAGGTCTGCTGGTAATTTATCATGTGAGTCTGTGAAAAATGAAATCTTTCAGGTTGAAGCAATGGAACCGGAATACAGACAATTGAGTTCAAACAGACCCGATTCGATTGCAGTATTTGGCGCTGTGTGTCCAACAGCTGGAAAAATGGAATTTTTAATTTCATCTATAGGAGGCTGGCATGTAAGTTGCGTTGTTCAAACAATTTGATTGTGATCAGGGCCTTGCTGATACTTATGCAAAGGAAAGAATCAAACAAGGAAGTTACAAAGTTGAAGTAGAATGCTACACGCTAGATTCATTGTTGAAGAAGACTGGATTCAAACATATCAATTACATGTAAGAAACAGCGCCGATTCTTATATTCTGTAGGACCGTAGATACAGAAGGAAGTGAAATTGCAATTCTTGAAACTTTAGACACCAGCAAATATGTAATTGATCTCATTCAAGTTGAAATGCTGAAAAGCAAGATAGAAGAACGCGCAAAGCTGATACAAATGATGACAGAAAAGCATTATGTAGTGGAAAATGTATTTAATATCTCTGCAACTACAGAGGATTACTTGTTCAGGAGATCGACAATTTCTGACTTGTTGCAATTCGAGGAAGTGCAAAAAGAAGCGCACCAAGCTTTTAAAAACAAGAAAAGGTTCTTGCCTTTAGCTGAAAATTAATTTAATGAACTTTTATTCTCTTGATTTTCCTATGGAGAATTATCTGAATTACTTTGAAAGCCCTCATCAGATAATTCAGGTGTCTTTGAATATCTTCCACTTAGGACTGCTTTGAAGTATTCGTGCTGCTCGGCTTTTTTCTTCCACTGCTGCATTTCAGGCTTCTCGAAAGTTTCCTTTAGAACAGACATGAATTCAGGATCGTTCAGAACTTTGTTCCGGTCTTCAATTCTGCCTTCACAATATTCTTTGAAGCTGTCCAATAATTCCTCATCATGCTGAAGAGCTAGGCACTGTAGCTGAGTTTTCCTCATGTACTGCGTAAGTACATTCAACTGACTATTAATCGTTGTCAAACGGTTCTCCGCCGTGTCTTTCTTGCTGAATAATGTTGACAGAAATCTAGGTTTCTTAATCGAGGAAGCCATTAGAGAAGAAAAAACTGAACCACTAACACTGAGCAATGCGACTCCAACCGCTGCATTCCTTAAAATATCACAAAACCAGGTCCATTCCAAGTGGTGAGAATGATAGCCAAGTGCAACAGTGACCTCTGATAGAATATCTGCAGGAAAGAAGAGTAATCCCAACTCGCTAGCCAAAGCTGAGCATAGCAACAAACAGAAAGAGACCCTAACAGCATCAAATCGTTTCGTTTCAAAATGAATAGTTCCATCAGCCAATTGACGTTTCGAAGTAATTGTCATTGTAATAATTCCAATAAACAATAAAACTAATGCATACGAAGGCAGAATTTCAGCAGTTCTGTATGCACCAAACTCATAACTCTCTTTGCACCATTCGCACTTCAAGTAAGCCTCCGGGCCGTACATCAAGTAAGTCAATTTGTTATCGCTTGACTTCAATGACTCGTATAACATAAAAAGATATTCATACTCTGATAACTCACGATAAAGTTCATCTGTGCTCAGCGTTGAAGCTTTTCTACCGGCGCTCATTCTTACCAAGCGCGGATAAACGTGAATTGGATTCGGGTCTTCAAACGAAACGCCATCATAATCTTCCTCATAGTAATCTTGTTCAGCAGCAGAATCGTAATCATCATCATGCGCTCTTCGTGACGCAACGTAATCCATGAATGCATTTCTTACGACAAAAGACGGAGCTGAAGGCTCAACATTCAGAGTCTTAAAGAATGTATCGGAATAGAACACGTTGTCATAAGCCGCATAAAGGAAATACGCTCCAGCGATAACGCCCATGAGTAGCTTCAACTTGACATAATATGGCAAAGCAGCAGAAGTATCATTACCGACAGTTTTACCAAATATTTCGTCAACGAATTGTGGTTGCTCTTTTGAAGGCGCAATAGTCGTGCCTTTTGTCCTTCTTGAGATGATATATCTGTAAAACATCATTCCGTAACGGATAATGTACGGCAAAAGGAGTATCAGAATGGTTTCAATCCACCAGTTCATGTTGCAGAATCGAAGATCTTGGATAGATTGATTGAGAAGTGAAGATCAGGATTGTAACCACGTGAAAGCTTCTTGGGAGTATCTAATGATTAGGATCTCTTAAAGAAATGTATTCGACAGTCATCAAAACGGATGGAATTGTTTGAAACAGATGATTTACGGAGAAAAGTTTACAGAGATCGAACCAAAGACTGCTGTGTCTCAACTTCTGAGTCGTCTTAAGAAGCTAAAGATATATGATGATGATATACAGGAATTCATAAAGGACAAGTAACTTGAGTGATAAAGCTGTTTCAACTGACCATATTAAGAGCCTTATTAGAAGAACAGGAAGCAAATCTATTGGCAAAGATGCACAAGAAGTATTCTGAAAGATCAAAGGGTAGAGATATCACAGGGTAATTATGACTTAGAGTACTGTTAATGTTCGTATAGATCTTTTGAAAAGGCATGGAATCAAATGATGCAGAATGTCATTGAGACAGCACATAGTAAAGCTCTACTAAAGGAGAAGTACCTCAAAGAGCTCAGTATATCATTTAAGGAAAAAGAACCGTTAGATTCAGAATGGGCAACTTTGCGCAGCAGTGAAGCAAGTTTGAACAAATTATTGAGGGAGCACTCTGATAAAGCTTCGAAACTGTCTAAACTAGAGAAGCAGTACAAGCCTGGCGATGAAAAGAATGCTAAACTTGCAGAACAGAAAGAAAAGAAGTTGAATGATACTCGGGAACAGTTGGAATTATTCATGTCCTCTTGGAAATCTGACAATGTTGGCGTATTCAACAAATTTGAGTCTATTGACAGGTCTCAGATGGAATTTCTGAAAGGCCTTTATATAAGAATTATAGATATACAATTGGATAGTTTAAAATTACAATGTATGAACATGGAACAAGTTAAACAAATGCTTACTGAAATTGATATTGATAAGGAAGTGGATTACTTTTGTACCAACTATGCAAAAGATTTTGCCAGTGCGGACGATGCTGCATCTACAGGTGGAGTGAATACTATCTCTAGCGAACTGAAAGGGAGCGCTAAATCACTCCCTGGAACTTTTGGACCAAAACTTAGCGTATCGAGTCCTCCAAGTTCTTCTAGAAACACCGGTCCAGCTGGTGTTAGTGCTAAAAACGAAGTGGAAGTTGATGCTGAAGGTTTTAGGATTCCTCAGATGGATGTCAATAAGTGGAAGAATGAAATCCCCGGGGTTGCGTTCGACGAGGAAGATGGGGAAGGAGGTCAAACGCAACAGTCACAAAAAATTAGATTCAGCATTTCTGAGAAAGCTATAGAAGCAAAGAAAGAGGATTTAGAAGCGGCAGCAATGCAGCTCAAAGGCGCTTTGGGATCTTTGAACTCATCGTCTGCAACCATGGGAAGGCGCCGAGGGAATAGGACGTAATTCTTGCATTTGTACTGATTCTAATATTTAGAGCTTCTCCCTCCATGAATAATCGACCAGTTTCGATGATATACGACTATTCTACTCCAAACTTGAGCTCTACGGGGCCTGCAAAATTGAATGAGGTGAGCAATTTCTCAGAGTCAAAGATATCTCCAAAACCGATCGCCGAATCGAAGACTGAAAAGTCTCCATTGGATGCTTCTTCCCCAAACTTAACAAGTTCGACCAGAAGTCTTGCAGTTCAATCTACTACAAGCCCTTCGCCTCTTCGTAATACTGTTACAACCGAAAGTTCGGCTCAAGAAAAAGCTTCGTTATCTGGTTCTGGTAAAATTCTTGGATCTATAGAAGAAATTGATGGAAAAAGTTCGCCATTGTTTCAGTGGATGGCTGATTCTAAATTCTCCATACAGACTCAAGAGATATGCCAGTTAACCTATGATGCTCAAGGAGTCTCTTCCTCATCAGCCATAAGTGGCCAAATAGTGGTGATTATTAAGCAAAGTATACCTTGCCCACTGACTAGTTTTAAAATAGGATTATCTCCTGGGAAAGACAAAGTTGAATTCAAAGGACTGGATGATTCTATAATTGCCCTCAACTCAAGTGGTATCGCACAGTTTACAATCAACGCTGCATCACTGCATGAAGGCGAGTTTACTACAATCGCAAAGTACAAAATAACCTCCGAAAAAGCAAAGCAAGCACCTTTAAAAATACAAGCGAAACTGCGTGTCTTATCATCTCAAACGCAAATGGTTTTGGCCATTGAAAGATCATCATCCTCAGACACGCAGATTCCAAATACATCTATAGGTGAAATGCAAGTTTTAGCTACGGCTGATCAAGATGCTACCAATGTTGTTTGTAAACCATCTGCTGCATGGAATCCTGATAAGAAGAAGATCCTATGGAAAGTTGCTGCACTCGAGAAGAATGAAGATGAAACACGGCGTTTACTTGCACAATGGGATAGATCCTCTTCAGGTGGTGATTTGCCGCCTATTCTATGCAAATTCACGTGTCCAGATGACTGTTTTACAGCTTTCAAGATATTTTCTGTGGATGATACTGGCACTAAAGCAAAGATTCCCACTTTAAACAAATCCAGCACGATGGCTGTCTCTGCAATTGTGCCTGCAGCGATTCTGCATTAAAAGTTTCTTGAAAACAATTTGAGCAAATGCCTCAAAGATTCGTAATAAATACGGAACCTTTGACCTCTGATGCGTTCAAACCGTACGGGCAGGTAATTGAAGCACAAGATTCTTCATCCATTTCTGCTAATCAAGGTATTACCGATTTAAAACAACTTTTAAAAGTGTCAAGGCACTGCAAGACGGCGGAATTGGCTGGCAAAGCTCCAAAACTTGCGACAAAACGCCCAACCCAACATGTGCGTGTTTCGCATTAAACCTGCTAGTATGCCTTTTGAGATTAAACTCCTCGAACGACACTTGCATTCCACACAAGCATTCATTCCAATGTCATGCGGTAACTCAGCTTCATGGAAAGGATATTTGGTTATAGTTTGTCTCAATGGAAAAGGTTATTGTTTCGGGTAATCTTGTGTTCTTACTGTTCAGATGATAAGCCAGACATTAGCACGCTAAAGTGTTTCATCGCGAAACCAAATCAAGCTATTAATTACGAGCCAGGATGTTGGCATGTAAGAACATAAAGGAGAGTATTTGATAAACGTTTAGCATCCTATGGCCGTACTTGAAACTGAAACCGATTTCGTATGTCTAGTGTGGGAAAGTAAAGAGAAGGAAGATTGCGAGGAAGTATTCTTCAACGATCACTTCAAAGGGATGTTTCCTTATGATACAATTTACGTGGAGAACGCAACGCAATAGATGGACGGCTTAAAACGCTTTACTTATGTGGAGCTCCGCGATTCAACCAATCCCATATCGTAATGCAGTTTGAACTTTTGTAAATAGTTGTAAGGAGTAGGTAATGCTGCTTCTTCTGCGAAATCTTGCTGTCAATTATGTAATCTGAAATTTTGATGTAACCACGTGTGTTGATCTGGAAAAATATCAACCAACCATTCTGTTGTAACAACGTGCTAATCGCGGTAACTCCGCCAAAAAGACTTCGAAACACAATTTTTCCTTCAATTGAAAATGAACCCTCTTGAGGTAGAAGAAATGAGCGTTGATGAATTCAAGGAGCAAATCCTTGCTAGTGCACACATTAGGCGTGGCTCTGATGATCCTGATACAAGGGAATTCGCGTACAGACGCATTGACAAGATCCGACGTGCAAGAGGTGCTCATGATTTGGTTACTGCGCTATCTGAAAGTATAGCTGAAACAGAGGGTATTGAAGCAAGTGCAAGTTTGAGACATGATCAGCAACAAGGCATGATGCAAAGTAACGAGAATTTCAATTATGAAGCGAATATGGCAAGTGCTCGTTTAACAACTCCTACAAGAGCATCACCAACTCAAGCTCCACAATCTCCTGGCTCTTTATTTCAATCCCAGAAACTATACACACTTCATCATATGCACGCTTTTGAAACTGATGCAAACTTGAACAGTCCAACACGCAAAAGATTCAGTATCACATCACCTAGAAGCATTTTAAACTTACATAGAAGATCAGCCGTGATCGAAGAAGATGTTGCCGATGCGACTGAGTCTACATACTCCGCCAAATACTTTGGAACATCGCCAAGGCCAAGATCTGCAAAGCCAATGTTTCTTAAAAGGAACTCACAACAAGGAAGACCTCTCTATCATCCTGACTTCTCAGAGTACCTAGTACAACCTACTAAACACGATTCACTTTTGGTACCTCCTAAAACCATTAACCCTGACAAAGTTGCACCCAAGCAAAAGTTCTGGACTTTCAGGAAAATTGCCGGATGCATGTGTTTCGTGACACTGTTTTTGATATTCTGTGCAATTGGTGTAGGAATTGCTGTGATCAACGGAAGGTTCGATAAAATCCCTGAATTATTGAACGGAAGACTGCTTCCAAGACCTGACATTGGGCCTAATGATCCTTCACAAATTCTGATTGTTCCAAGCGATTTAGCAAAAGGTACTGCTGGTTGCTCCAATGTTCCTGCAAGAGCAGCTAGAAGAGGCTTCCAGGTTCTTAAAAGCGACCAGTACTTTGAGTATGATCGTTGTCCAAATGGCGGATTTAGATACACACTTACAGAATGTGACGTTTTGGAAATGATGTATCCGAAAGATAGTTCACTCTCCAAAGAAGCTTACTTTAATCAACACGTTAAACCAAACATGGAAGGTTTATTGACAGCTTTGGAAATGTTCGATTTGAATTGTGCTGAAGACAGACTTCTTGTTCACATGGCCCAAGTTAAACACGAAACAGCTGGACTCAGAAAAATGAAGCAGAAGATTGATGGAGGTGCTGGATCTGTTCACATGATTCCAAGATACTTCCATATGGTCATAAAGGATGTTGACTATTTGAGGAAAATTTACAATGATCTCGAAAGACCGAAATTCGCGGATAAACACAGTTTAGATAAGCTAGAAGAAATGGGCAAGAACTATGCATTGTTGTCTCCTGACCAAAAATCATTCGTTGAAGACGTTGGCGATATGCTTGCAAGACCAGACACAACTTTCTTAATTGGTGGCTGGTGGTTCAAGCAAGGATCAAACAAGCTACAAAAGGACTTGAGCTGTGGTGATCTCAGAATTGACTCTGATAAGGGAGAAGGCAAAGAGAATCCGCCAACAGGTTTTTATCGCGTTACCGAGTGCATTTACGGAAGCAAAGACCCTGGTTTGAAACAAAGAGTCGAGTACTACAACGAGATGAAAGAGTATGCTGGAAAGAAATTCAAGTGTCAGACAAAAGAATGCCCAAAAGAAGTTTAAAACTTTTAATAAATTCAAGATAATTACATTAACAAAACACCAACGATACCAATAGCAGCAGCAAAAGAAGATCCCTGTAAACTCGATGCAGAATTATTGCTTGACGCTGCATAAGTTTGAGGTCTATCCAAACGATCTTCTTTTCTTTGGTTAATTCCGTCTTCCTTCTTTGCATTGATTCTGTCAGCTTTCTTGGCGTTATTTGGCTGTTTACCATTTTTGCCGCTCAACGGAACATTTGTTTCATCGCAGGACGGTGTTTGAACTTCCTTTGGGACAGTTGGAGTTTTAACAGGCAATGATGCTGCTGGAATAGAGCCATAAGAATTTGATGCCACATTCTTTGGAGCAGTTTTAGCCTTTGGCGATTTCATATCTCTTGATCCGCCGGAAGGAGGTGTAACAGACGCAGACAAAGTACCAATTAACACAATTAACAAAGCAAAAGATTTCATTGTTCTAAAGTAATTTATAAAAGTTCTATGAGCTTTGATTAAAAAGAGTTGGTGCACAGACTGGCCTTTTATACCCGTATCGTTGTGTTCCTGTTGTGTAATCCTGATGCTTGGCGAAATTTCCTGGGTGAAGAGCTTCAGGGACTTAAAACACGTACATACCACCCACCAAAGCATATTATCTAAAAATTTACATTTATTGGTTTAAAGATTTAAGCAGATTTAGAATAACAATGCTGCAACAACAGCAGAACCGAAAGCAAGAGCGGATGTTTGAAGAGTTGCACCACTGTTTTCTGAAGTCTTTGCGTAGCTAGCATCGATTTCAAGCGCGTTTGAACTGTCTGGAAGTGCAGTGTCAGCACCTGCGTATGCTGGCGCGTTTTTTCCAGAGTCGGTGTCCTTCTTCTGTTTAGGTGCAGTCTTCTTGCTGTCCTTCTTTGAATCATTAGCAGTTACTGGTGGAACAGGAAGCTTAGCATCCTTTGGTGCAACGTAGCCAGGAGTATCAGGCAATCTTGTTTGTTTTGGTGCAACATAACCAGGAACATCAGGCAATCTGGTTGCAGTTGGAGTGACATATCCAGGTACATCAGGCAATCTAGTGGCAGTTGGAGCGACGTAACCAGGAACATCAGGAAGTCTAGTAGCAGTTGAGGTTGTAACAGGTCTAACAGTTGAAGATGGACGTCCAGTAGTCGTGCAACCAGTATCCTTCATAGGAATTGCAGATGTTTTAACTGGAAGAGCAGAAGACTTTGCAGGTGGAACGTATGCAGGAGGAGTTGAAGTAACAGGAGCCATAGTTGATGATTTAGCAGGCGGAACATATACAGGAGCAGTAGACGTGACCACAGGTGCAATCGTTGAGGATTTAGCTGGTGGAACGTATGATGCAAAAGCAACAGATGCAATAACAGACAAAATAACAGAAGCTTTCATTACAGATTATCTAGAGGATGTTTATGAGATGTTTTAGAAAAAGAAATTGTCTTAGTACCACGACGCCTTTTATGTATGGAATCACCCAATCCGATCACACATACTTGAACACAAGGCAAAACTGCCAAATCCAACACAAGTAAACCTAGCCAGTAAGAACTCAAGCCAAGACACTTTGAAATGCGAGCTCTGTGAATGCTAAGATATCGCGTGAAACTAGAATCTTAAAACGAGTAGCGTAGTCAAAATCATACTGAAACACGAGGTCAGAAACAACGTAGTAGTTGTGAACTATCAACGAAAAACATCCTCGAAACTCCCAAAGAGTGCCCAGTGTTTGATGCGACTGTGCCAACTCTAACACGTTTCAGGTACATTCTGAAGGATTCATGTTTATTTCATTCATAAAGTGAACCATATCAGATTCAAAACGACTAAAGCCCAATAGCTGGACATTCCTGCGAAACTAGATGCATCTGAATTCGCAGGTCCAGCCGAGCCATCAGCGTTGCCGACTTGAAACCTTTCGCTCTTAATATGGAGTGCGTACGGAGTGCTGTTACAAGTACCACAAAAACCATAAAAACCAAAATCCAAATACACGAAGGAACCAGGTTTCGCAAACGAAGGAATCTCAAGCGTAGGAATCCCATAATCGCGATTAGAACTATCTTTAATTGTTTCCGGCTTTGCAGGTGTTGCAATACCAATAATAACTTTATCGAACCCACAATCCGTTGAAGAACCATCACAGTTCAAGAAGATAAACCTAGGCTCATTCAAAAACTCATTGACTTCATCTGACCTTGAGCCGTTGTAAGGCGTTGTGGTCCATGCAATATCAATTAACTGATACTGACCGATGACCGCACCTGCCTTGGGGCTAGTAAAAACGATCCCACCATTTGTTACAGGATCTTCACCATCAGCATTAACCAGGTAGAATAGCGCTGCGATGAAAAATGATAATTTCATTATTTTTCAAATTCAAGCGTTAAATACGTTGCTTGGCTTTTGGCTCATGAACAATCCAATCCGGTATGATCAAAGTTTCTAACGGTTGTTTTTAGGGAACATTGTTACGCATTGTTTAACTGGAGAATTCCAGATACTATAAAAGCTTTCAATGCGGCTATGCGAAGAGAAAGTGATCAACTCGCGCGTTTCATTTTACATTATCGACATTGTATACTTTATCGGCCAATAATTCAGGGTTTCAAACTAGAATAGCGACACCTCAGGGTAATTTCTCGATACAGCAAAGTTATCTGCAGTAATAGAAAGCTTATCCGGTACGTATTTTCTATGCCATCGTGTGAAACTTGAAATTGAACTCGTTAGAGGCTATACTAAACTAAAAGATGCACACATCTGAAAGTAAGAGAACAACCCATTCCGTAAATCTATCTTTTACAAGCGCCGAAATGTGCCGTTGTTTTAGTGCTTTTTAGTCAGCCTCGTGTTTCAATGAACGCCACAGAAGCCTCTTTTTCGCACGAAGATGATGAAAATTACGTTAAATTTGGCAATTTTGTCTTGCGCGGTCTCTGCATTTACTGTTCCTTTCGATGAAAAGTGTTATGATGAATGCATTAAGACTCAGGGAGTTAACGAATGCGCTGTTTCTTGCCGTTTTCCTTGGGCTGGTTTAAGTGATGCAAAGCCAGATAACAGCAATCTTTGCGACTTAAAATGCTTGGAGCAGTGCGTTGCTGAGCACGGAGGTATTGAGTGTGCTGCTGTTTGTGGTTGCGCTGATTTTGGGGCCAAGGAAGACTCTGCTCAACACGTCATTTCCGTTAATAAGAACAATGCAGGTCCTGTAAATCCTCAATGCATGGAGAGCTGCATGGAATCAAAGTCGTGGTATGAGTGCATCAATGAGTGTCAATTGGTACAGAAAGCTGGTGTTTGCGATGAGACTTGCAAAGAAATTTGTGTTAGAAATGGAGGCGGTAAGGCCTGTGTTGAAGCATGCGGATGCACTGCTGACTTGAAGGTTAACCCGTTCCTTGCCCCAAAGTGTGATGAAACTTGCCGCGAACTTTGCATCAGAAATGGAGGCGGAAAAGAATGCGTTGAGGCATGTGGTTGTAGTTTGGAACAATGCGACGAAGTTTGCAAGGACTGGTGCATTGCAGAGACTTTGGGTGAAGACTGTGTCAGAATGTGTGGCTGTGAAGTTATTGACTACCCAGAAGTTAAGCCTTGTCACACTGCTCCTGAACCTGCAAGCCTTTGTGATGAAACATGTAAAGAGATTTGTATTAGAGCTGGTGGAGGAAAAGCATGCGTTGAGGCTTGTGGATGCACCGCTGATCTAGACCAGAACGTATTTACTGCACCTTTGTGTGACGAGACATGCAAAGAAATCTGCGTTAGAAATGGAGGTGGTAAGGCCTGTGTTGAAGCATGCGGATGCACCGCTGATCTAAACCAGAACGTATTTACTTCACCTTTGTGTGACGAGACATGCAAAGAAATCTGCAACCGCAACGGTGGTGGCAAAGCATGTGTCGAAGCTTGTGGTTGTCCCGCTGAATTAAAAACAAATCCGTTCGCTGGGCCTAAATGCGACGAAACTTGCCGTGAAATTTGCATCAGAAATGGAGGCGGAAAAGAATGCGTTGAGGCATGTGGTTGTAGTTTGGAACAATGCGACGAAGTTTGCAAGGACTGGTGCATTGCAGAGACTTTGGGTGAAGACTGTGTCAGAATGTGTGGCTGTGAAGTTATTGACTACCCAGTCAAAACTGCTTAAAGCAGAGTTAAAAATGATATTCATCAATAAATAAGGGATTTAATTAACTTGGCCTTTATAATTCTCTTTTTTTTGTCTGAACTGCGAAATGTCGCGAGTCGCAGCTCTGATTTTGATTCCATTGGCAGCGTATCTGTATTTTCCGGTATCCAATTTCATTATTAGAGGTCATGTATTTGACTACTTACAGCAGTTAAATGCAGAAAAGTGCGAGTTTATATCAATGGACAATGTTTCTGATGACAAGACGGAACATGGCATTCAGTGGATGTGTGAAGATGCGTACTTTGATGATAGAAACTCAGAAGTTATTTTGAGTTGCATTGAAGGTGAGAACAAGAAGACATGGTTCCCTGGCGCTGGTGTATTTGAGAAGTATGACTTTGCAAAGGATTCGCTGTTCCTTTACAACCCAAGAACGAATTCATTCAAGAAAATGTACGTTTACAGCGATCTCAAAGTTCCCTATGAAAGTCTGCATCTGCATGGAATCGATGGTATTCAAATTGAAGCGCCAGCAGTTATTGGAGGTTCAGTTAAAGATCGTCGACTGGTTGCTTCGATTCAACACCAGGCTTACGCGAGCACTGTGGTATTTTTCGAGAATTTGAGTGGTTCAAGTGACTTGAAGTACTTGGGAACACTTAAAAATGATGCTATACACTCACCTAATGATGTTGCTTTCATCTCTGAGACAGAGGTTGTTATAACTAACGATCATTACTTCAAGAAAGGCCCCATGAGGTTAGTAGAAGAACTTCTTCAGATACCAAACGGAAACTTGGTTTATTGTTCTTTTGAAAGACGCAAGTTCATTGAAGATACTTCCTTGTTGCAACACAAATGCAAAATTCTGGTTAGTGGTTTGCTGTATCCAAATGGTGTTGCTTATTTTGATGATACCATTTATGTAGCCTTGACGACTGAGCCTGCCATAAGGACTTATACGCTGTTTGATAATGCAATAGCCAAGTTTGAATATGTCATTCCTGTTGGTTACTTAATTGACAACTTGACAAAGTACAAAGATCATGTTACAAATGAGACGACGATATACGCCGCTTCACACGGAAAGATTCTACCATTGTTAGCACAAATATCTCCTTCGCTGAGAAAACCTTTGCAGTTCTTGCAATCTAAAGGGCTATTAGAAAAGAATACATATTCTGTTCTTTCAAAAATTGTCGAAGATAAGAAGAACATGTTCTATGGACACCCATTGAAAGAACAAGTGCTTATGATAGACAATGGCAGTGTTACAGGGTCTACAAGCGTGTTCTTGAAACTAGGTCAAAATGAATATCTTGCCGGAAATTTGGTAAAAGGAGGAATAACGCTGTGCAAGAATTTAGAAAACTAAGCGACAATAATAAATGTCTAGCATACCATTAGAAAGTCTAATTCATTATCGTGTTGCTTTGTTAGACTTTTAATTAAAATTAGTTTGCTGGACTGAATTGATTGAAACAGACTCAGGGGTATGTCTATTGTGCTTTTCACGCAAAATGATCAACGAAAAAACTGACATAATTCGTACTCGCGCGATCATTAATGCGAATTGACTCAATACACGAAAATGCCCTAATGCGAATTCGGGCTATCGCTGATCATGGCTTTCCCAGCTACCCAAGTGGAAATCCTCTGGAGTTGTGACTAAACTTTCCACCTCCATATGCAATCACCACGTTATCCAAACCACCAGTCAATTCCGTGAATAAAGTATCGTATGCCTTCTGTCGCTTAATCCTCGTCTTCCATCTTAAGCGTCTCCAGCGTATCTCCCTATAGAATCCAAGTAGCTCGTCCCGATGGTGCAAGACGTGCCACAAGTGCTGTATGTATTAAACAGTATTGAAACAACAAGGAGTTGGCGTTAAAGTGACCAACTGTTGAAAATGCTGATCTGCATTCAGCCACACTTGCCNTCAAGTACCTGCACCATGATCAAGTTGTGTTGAAACATCAGACTAGTTTCCCCTACGGAACGCCTCCGGCTTTTCACCACCATTGGCATTCATGTGTAAGGCAACTCTTCTGATGTTTCTTACTCCATTCACATCTCGATTCCAGCGGGTCCAGCAGTTGTTATTGTTGCAACTCTTGATCGACCAGATATCAGATTGAACCAATTCATTATCACACAGCGAGNTCGCTGATCATGGCTTTCCCAGCTACCCAAGTGGAAATCCTCTCAAGTACCTGCACCATGATCAAGTTGTGTTGAAACATCAGACTAGTTTCCCCTACGGAACGCTTCCGGCTTTTCACCACCATTGGCATTCATATGAAGGAAAACTCGTCTGATATTCCTGGCTCCATTAATATCACGATTCCAGCGGGTCCAGCAGTTGGGATTGTTGCAACTCTTGATCGACCAGATATTGGATTGAACTAACTCATTATCACACTTCGAGCACAGTTTGCTCGTCCTAAACTCAGGAACCAACTTGCACCTTGTCCTCCTCTTCAGCTCCAAGAACAAGTGCTTGTTTGGAGTTGGTGGATGTCCTCTGGAGTTGTGACTAAACTTTCCACCTCCATATGCAATCACCACGTTATCCAAACCACCAGTCAATTCCGTAAATAAAGTATCGTATGCCTTCTGTCGTTTAATTCGCGTCCTCCACCGGAGTCTTCTCCAACGCATGGCCCGGTAGAACCCAAGAAACTCATCGCGATATTCCAAAACATGTAACAAGTGTGTAATGTAACCATCTGTATTAGAACAGCACGGTGTTGGAGTTAAAGTAATCGCCATATGCCTGTCACGATCAGCTGTTATCCAAGTGTTTGCCTTCTTGGTAAAATATCTAGTCCCTGATATCTCTTGCCAGCGACAGTTTGAACATTCCAAAACATCAGCAGCGGTATTCCCAGACACAGCGACATACAGAGAGTTCCTTCCCGGGTCCAAAGCAACCACGCGAGTCTGATCTCCAATTTTCAACGGTNTATGTCTATTGTGCTTTTCACGCAAAATGATCAACGAAAAAACTGACATAATTCGTACTCGCGCGATCATTAATGCGAATTGACTCAATACACGAAAATGCCCTAATGCGAATTCGGGCTATCGCTGATCATGGCTTTCCCAGCTACCCAAGTGGAAATCCTCTGGAGTTGTGACTAAACTTTCCACCTCCATATGCAATCACCACGTTATCCAAACCACCAGTCAATTCCGTGAATAAAGTATCGTATGCCTTCTGTCGCTTAATCCTCGTCTTCCATCTCAAGCGTCTCCAGCGTATCTCCCTATAGAATCCAAGTAGCTCGTCCCGATGGTGCAAGACGTGCCACAAGTGCTGTA